>JAQGBY010006628.1:0-12817 GCA_034698785.1 Mycogona germanica
TCTGGGGAGGCATTGCTCTCCACTATGCAGAAGTAAGTAAGAGTCGTCCGCTGCCCCTTACACGACCAACCACAGACCACCTCCATAAAGTGTGCATCCAACTGTATCGATAACATCATCACTATAGGGACCGGATTTTTAGGATTACAGCATTCGTAAATTTGTGTATCCGGAATCCACAACTCCATCTCAAATCATGTGGATTACAATGTGGATCCACGAAACGTAAAATTAATTAATACGACAGTATATCAATATTTTTTAGAGTAACTGCTATTGCTTATCAACATTATTGTTCACCAGCATAACGAGACATTTGAAATTATTAGTGAAAATCTTCAATCTTGAAGATGAATTAATTCTTCCACAAAAAGATCTACATTTACGATTTCATCTATACAGGCAAATTTACCCGTCTATTGAATTTGTTAAAAATTATTTTTTTAAAATACTGTTGCCAGAATTGTACAGGTGTTTCCTGAAATATTGAGGTAAACAATTCGGAAGCACCTCTACATCCGGTTTCTAATCATCTCGATTTCTTGCTCGGCACCGTGCAATATATCATCGGTAAAAAATCCCCAAGTTTGATGTGGAAACGATAACAGATATTGGGTTTGGTCCGCACACAAAAAGCCTGGTTGGAAGTGAGGAAAAAAAATATTTTGCGGCGAAGGCATGTACGTGTTCCATTTATGATCATGAAAGAGCAGCGCTGGTGCTATCTAACCGAGCGCACTTTATTGCTCAGATAATAATTCCGTCGAGAACATCCGCCATCTTTTTCTTTTGTGCGCGATGTGTTATAGTGATAGCAGCGTGTATGCAGAACTTTTGGCAATAAACAGTTTTGCGTCGTGCTGTTCTTAACAACTGATTGAGCAACTAGTTCAGCAGATTTTATTTCGGACGATGAACAACATTATACTTATAAAATATTCTATCATATTTGGAACGATCGATAGCAAAACTTGAAATAATCACCGATAGTTGGAAATTGCTTATTTACTGTGGTATTGAGATTGTCTTTTTTAGTAGTTTTAGATTTATAAAGTTATCTAATATGCATGTGGTAGTAGCGGTTAGTTCGTTGATCTTATGCCCGTTAGCGCGGGTTCAATTCCCGACCTCTGTCATTTTTTGGGCGAGATTTATTCCTACGCGCACCTTCCTTTTTTAGAATTAGATTGAACCAGACATGGAGCTGGATTTCCTGCTGGTTTGGCAAAATTTCTAGGTCGCGCCAATTGGAGAGGGTTTAACCCCTTAACAAGCAGTTTAAAAAATGCATGCAATACTTGTTCTATTTTCTACTAATCAACTTAAATGACAATATTTTCTAAAGATTAATTTTGAGGCATACAATATGTGTAAGTGATATTTACAATATGTCCCACCAAGCTTCGCCCGACATCACCATTCAAGCTTTAAATACTGATATTTCCTGAACGACACAACATCAAAACCTGAAATAAGTTGCATTAACCTAGAAATTTGCAGCATTACATAGAATGAAAACTTTATTGACTAGCGTTTCGCGTTCGTGACAAACTTTAAGAAATAGACAACAAACAAACTGAAGGACTGAAAAACAATTGCAATTAATTTCTCATCAAATTGTGTCGCAAATTCAAATTATAATTTTAGGAACCGATTCTTTTAAACCTTTAACAAATATGACTCAGCGAGAGCACAAGTACTTTTAATTGGGGTCACCTGGATGAAGTAAGGGTCTGACATCTAGTTACAAAGCTTTGAAATCTGAAAAGGGCATTGTGCTTATGCAGAGATTGAGCACATTCAACGTGCAGTTGATTAACAAATTTTGATTTGATCATACGATCAAAATGAATTATTCGAAATAAAAATGGTGCCTGCTTTGTTTATGGTCTTAGTCGTTCCAGTGAATCGCGCTGCCATAACAAATACATGCATGTCTGGCGACGAGAAATGAGAGAGCACATTAAAAATAACCTTTCGCTAGAAGCAAGCTTTAGCAATTTCGGAATTTATCGAGCATTGGAGTTGCTAAATGATTCATAAAGCCATTCTGCAAACAAAATATTTTCTATTGGCGCGCTCGTATACGAGAGACAACTTTATCGATGCGAAAGTTATTGCTCGACTTTGCGTTGATAGTAGTGCTAGGTGCGAGTGGTGCGCATGCGCCGACCACCAGGGATAGCCTGCTTTTATCGTCTCCCCAATGACGTCTACAGCCGTGTCACAACTCGTTAAATTCGAGCCAGTCGACTTGTTGCCAATATGACGCTGTGAAAATGAAAGTGGGCTGATGGCCAAGCGTGATATATTGGCGACAACAAACCCATTCAACGATATTACAGTATACAGTATTGATTGTACGTGTACTTGTATATTCAGTTACTCGGTAGTTACACGCATTGCTCATAAATCCTATGCTCCTCTAACGTTTATCGCTTGTTTTTAATAGATGTTTCGCCGTTTTATGACTACACAGCTTAGCACAGCGAGATAGGGCATTTTATGAATAATTAAAAATTAGACGTGGAGTAGTCTGAAATGTTAAATATACGTGAAGACACCTTGAGCAACCTGAGACACCTGAAATAAGAAAAGCGCTATTTTTACAATAACTATAAAGTTATGTCAAATATCAATTTTGCTAAATTGGATTGTAACATGTATAAAATTATATCTTTTTTTTCGTAGATGTACTACAACATGGCAAAGCAGCGAAAGCTAAATGATTTTCTACTAAACGTTGTCAAGTAAGCAGACGTCTGCACGCCTTCTTACATCAGAATTTATTTATCAATTTTTCAAAAATGACGGAAAAATATAATAATGTGACTAACACCCGCACATCAAACTAATATACGAACGAATCTTAAATTTAAACTTTCAAATATTTAACATGAAGTAATAATTGTAACTCACGAACGTGCATTTCTTGAATCAAGATCGATCTTTTCTTTTCTTTTCTGCCAGATCTATTTTTCAAGACATGGTCAGCATGGACACCCTCATCATAAAAATAATGGTAACAATCGGTATTCATTTTAAGTCTTCTTTTAAAAATTCGTTGTTTGAACCCGAAACATCCATATTTCTGTTTTTGCAGAACTTTGCCCAAAAACTGGTAAGTGCCGATCGTGCCTCGCTGTTTCTGGTGGACAACAAGAGCCGAGAACTTTACGCCCGCATCTTCGACATGGGCGTGGGTCTAGAAGGAGCATCGGGTTCAGTTCCCGAGGGCAGCACGGCGAAAGAGATAAGGTAAGGAGTATTCGCCCGAGAACCGCAATTTATCTTTGCTCCTAAGTTGCACCGAATAAAATCAGAAAAAGCAATTTTGGTTGATCATTCGTGGCTGAATTTGTATGTAGATCCACCTGGTGGCGCTGCCGTGTTTCTAATAATAATTATTTTTGACAACTGCTGCCTGATCTACCTGGACGAAGGTTTCCGATTGGTACGGGCATTGCTGGACAGGTCGCCATGACTGGCGAAATTCTGAACATTACGGACGCCTATCAGGATTCGCGGTTCAACCGGACGGTTGACCAACTGACCGGATACACTACCAAGACCATTCTCTGTATGCCCATTTTTATACGGGGAGCGTGAGTAACAAGATTATTAAAAATAAATAATTATCTGCAATTTGTGAAACCTCTAGATTGTCATTCGCCCTGATTGATGCTTCAAACCAACTTTTAAAGTTATTTTCCTATCACTTATTTCGGTGGGGTCATGTGACGACAGTGTGATTGGTGTGGTCCAGATGGTGAACAAACAATATGGCATCTTCACTAAAGCCGATGAGGAGTCTTTCGAAGTGTTCGCCTCCTATTGTGGTCTGGCCTTACATCATGCGAAGGTAAGCACATTATGGTAATCCATTTTGGAAGTCATTTTATAAGCAAGTTTAGTTGGCGCATATATTTCATATTCAATTTAGAATAAATAAACGGTCTGTACGTTCCCCAGTTTTTTTCATTTTACAATAAGGTTAAGTAATAATAAAGTTGAGAATCAGTTTCTAAATTAAAATTTTTACTATTTATCTATCCTACGAAATGTCAAGCTTGAATAAATGTAAAGCTGGATTTTAAGAAATTGCTAATGCGACTTTCATTCAGATTTATTTTTCTATTAATTTATTATTTAGATGTGAGATGAAGATGCTTGCCCCTATCACTATTGATTTAATTATCAATTTGAAAATGACAGTATCCCGCTTAACAGTCTAGTTTCTTTTTATCTCTCGTTTAGTTGTACGACAAAATTCGTCGTTCCGAGCAGAAGTACAAGGTGGCGCTCGAGATGCTCTCATATCACAATACGTGCAAGAACGACGAGATCGACAGCATGAAGACCATGCCGTTTCCAAAAGAGCCCGTCAACGTGGACAGGTCGGTGTCAATGGAGCAGCGCACCATTTTTTCATTCACACTATTAGAAGTTTCCTAGTAGCGTTCTCAAGACAAACATCATCCTGAGACCTGAGTCCATATGACTTTGAAAGTGAAAGCGAGCAGTTTGGAAAAAAAGACCACCGATATGGTGGCTTTTTCCCGTTAGTCACCAAAGACTCGCTGTGCAGTTTAGCGACTTCGGCGTTACGCTGAAGAAACTCTGCACTATTCAGGGGGAGTTTTCCTCCATTACTAGGTTCCACAAAAAATTGTTCCGATAATCTCTCATCGTGTGCCATGTTGCGCACACGTCCTGGAAATAACTTTAGTGCACTTTTTATTGAGGATTTGGCCCCTTGTCTCAGGAGGAAGTTTGGCCATTTCCGAAGAATTACGTAACGCGGAACTCTAGTTTGCTTCTTTCCAGTTTCTACTTTGCCACGTACCACATCGACTCTGACGAAAAGACGAGGTACAGCATCTTCATGTTCCAGGATCTGTTCGGTTCTTCTAGGTAGGTGGCGCCACATTCCATGTGCAGGCGCAGTGCAAACCACAAACGATCATTGTTAATTTTTTCTAGACGAGTGAACGTGCTTATTAGCGCTTATCTTGTGATTTTTTTTATATTGTTATTATTCCTGTCTAGTCGATTCGATCTGGAGAGTCTGATTCGCTTCACGCTGACCGTACGGAAGAACTACCGACGTGTGCCCTACCATAACTGGACGCACGGATTCACGGTGGCCAACAGCGCCTACAGCATCCTCAAGAAGGCCTCCGAGGTGTTTAACCCACTGGAGGTCAGTTTTTTAAAATCTCGAATTAACTATTTACGGAATAAGGTTTATTATAATTCAATATTTTTAATGGCCCACTATTGTAACTATTTATTACAAATTTTTCGAAGTTGATAAATATGTAGAGTGTAGCGACAAAATAAATGTCCGCTGAAACGAAATCGTTCGTGTATAATTTTAGCACTTCAGAGGACATTTGTTTGATTTGGTGCAATATTAAAAACTGTATATTTGTGAGTGAGACTAATCCCGATTGCATGTATTGTCCCCGATTCAGTCTTTATCGCTATACATTTCGTGTATGTGCCACGACCTGGATCATCGAGGGAAAACCAATAAATTCATGCTGGACACCGCCTCACCACTGGCAGCCATCTACACCACATCAACGCTAGAACATCATCACCTCAATCAGACAATCTCCATCCTACAGGTTTAATTTCGCGTCTTATTTCTGCACCGTAAATCTACAATTTTATGCTAAAGCGAGCGCTATTTGTTACAACTTTCCATTTATTTCTTTGCTTCACAGCAAGACGGTCATAATATTCTCAAGTGTTTGAACTCCGACGAGTATAAAACGGTAAGACTAAGATGAAGGACACTAATCATACTCAACAAGTATTCTGACTTGTGTAAAGTTAAAAACTCTAAATTTAAATAACCCATATCAGTTGTTTGATTAAAAAATGCGTGATAATTTATATTCCACTTTCACGGTCAATATGATTCTCTTTCGCAGGTGTTAGCGAACATTAGGCATTGCATCTTGGCCACAGACCTGGCACTGTTCTTCCCCAACAAATCAAAATTGACCGCCATCGTTGCCGATGGAAATTTCGATTGGAATAACGGGGAACACAGGTACAACGATCAATAACCATCTCAATTACAATTTCCAAAATTAAAAAAATATATATATATAATCATAATTTATAAATTAATTTTTTCGTTCAATACCTAATAGGTTGCTCCTGCAGGCCATCACAATGACCGCCTGCGACCTCTGCGCCAGTTGCAAGCCCTGGTCGCAGCAGGTGGAGACCGTGAAAGTCATCTTCGAGGAATTCTACGAGCAGGTAAGTAACGAATGTGAAGCGTGTCAAGAAGACGAAATCACTCAGCGTCACACAAGCACAGTCACGAACTCCATTGAAGCATCTTTCAAACGGGCCAACTTTATGAGGCTTGCAGAGGCGTCAAAATGCAATGACTTTTAGATAGAAGACCTTTGATACGAAATTTTAAAAGAATCTGAAAAATCAAGAAATTAAAAATTAACTTTTCTACTGATTGGACTAAAAAAATTGGCGATTCTTTCCGGAAATCAGGGACAGTTTTCACCTCCTAATCTGAAGCTAGCGTTTCATGCCGCATTGATTGTCAAGTAAGTGGCGGAACTAATGTTTATTTTTCCATAGGCGCGCGTAAATAATTACAATTCAGTAAAAAAGCCACGATCATTATTTGGATTCTTGGTCAGCAGTTTTTAGAATCTCCATCTCATCACTTCGCCTGGCACCTTGTGTTCACCCGTGCAAAGCACATGTCACAAGTTGAATTAATTATTCCCCCGACGAAACACGGATGCGCTATAATTATGACTGTGCCGTTTAGGGTGACGACGAGCGTGCCGCCGGTCGAGAACCGCTGCCCATGATGGATCGCTACAAGGCTGAGCAGCAGCCGTCCACACAGGTGGGTGTCACCGTGGCCTCCCCCTTTCATTGGCTTCTCGTTTGTGTCATTTTTTATAGGGGGACCTGGAGAGGGCTGCTGGCAGGGCGCCCATTCCAATGATGGACCGCTCAAAGCAAGACCAGCAGGGGATGGCCCAGGTGACTAAACAGATCCTAAATGCCCATCCCCACCCCCAGTATCTGTATCCCAATATCTCTCCTACCATCCTCTCAGAAAATAATCTTCTCCTAATCCTCCCCACCCGAACTTCTATCGCTTCAACCTCGGCCTATCTTCTCGGCTTCTCGCTATGTTCGCAAATTTAGTATGTCAAAAAATTATAAATTAGATCATCATGAATGCTCAGGCATTCAACTGTCAATTTATTATTAGCGACTTTTGAGAGATCGTCTAAATAAAATGGAGATCGTGGGAGTAAATTTATCTTATAATATATTTTTTTATTGTGATGGAAGTATACTGGAAATTGGATTACAGTTACAGAGATTGCATTTGAAAATGTACGAGTTAAGATAATTAGAAATCCACGAAAGTTTTTATAATTGATTAATTTAAATAACAACGTATTCGTATTGCATGTCTAATATTTTTTATTGGAGTTCATTGAATGCAAGATACCAAGTCAAGAAATTGAAATTCTCGATTCTATCGATCCCGGGGTACTTGTGAAAATGTGCCCCTCACATAGTGCCTAAGCACCGTAGATTTCCCCCTAATTTAAGGCTGAATGTTTATGGGGGGGGGATATAGATTTTTGAATCGAAGCCAGTGTTTTGTCACTCATATAACAATGCCTTATGAAATAGGTTTCAACTAAACTATCGAAGATTGATTAAACATCATGTGTTTGGTTCGTAATGTGTGTTGTATATTCTGTACTCGTCGAAAAACGCACATTGCAAAAACAAAATACCAAATATCTGCCCCGTCACTGCCTATATCGACTGACCATTAATTTGTCATCTGCGATCAATTTGGTTCGCAGCGACGAGAATGGCGTCTGTTGTCGAAACATGTCCTTTTTAACTTATTTTATAAAAGAACATTTCAATGAGGCAGCGCCACACCAGTCACTGCGAGTTACATCGAGCACACAACCTTGTCTTTGTGTAGCCACACTGTCTCAAAGTAATTGTTGACCATGAGTGCCACGTAATTTAATAAATTGTTGTGAAAGTTGTTAAGCAGATGGGATGATTTCGGTTCTCCGAGTGGTTGAAGTTGATTCGCTATTTAGACGCTGTATTCGCTTCTAATTAGGTTGGATTTCTCAAGAACATATGCATACCATGCTACGAACTTCTCTATGCATTAATACCGGAAACGAAGCCCATGGTTGAAGGATGCAAGTAAGTGCATTTTAAAGTACTAAACTTAAGTTTGGGAAAATGTATTTGATTTTTCTCTGGTCGCAATTTCTATCTCTATATTTAAGTTTAGAGGCCATTGCTGACATTTGCTAGCTATTATTACAGGTTTGTCCAGGGACCACATTTTGGTCTTTCAAATTTGATTCTCAAAATTAAATTCGTCAACTGCGCATGCGCACAATCCCCAATCTCACTTATTCCGTTTAGTGCGCATGCGCAGATGACGTAATTTGATTTTGAGAATCAAATTTGGAAGGTCAAAATGTACCTCCAGAATAAAAACCAAATATGATTCAAATTAAAATGAAAAATATGAAAATGTTTATAAAATGGAATGACCTTCCTTTTTTATTTGCTCTCGAGCACGCCCAACTGCATGACGAAGGTTGAGGTGTTAAATCACCGGCGCCTTAGACGTTTATCATGAATAAAAGTCATTATTATTAGTAGTAAACTGCATGACGTCATCATTCGATGTTTTACATAAAATATTGATTTATTTTTCCATAGAAAAAATTTGGAGATTTGGCAGGGACTGACGGACGAGCAGGAAAATCTAGCCAAACTCAAGGAAGCCGCCAAGTTGGACGGGGCGTCGGCAGAAGGCGCTGACAGTGGCGGCGGCGGTGGCGGTGGTGGCGGAGGCGCAGACGGGTGAAACTCTGTGCGCTTGATCATTGTTCGATCAATCATTTTGGACTCGAGCGGCTAGTCGTCGCGACGACCGTGTCCTGATGTCCAACGCGACATTGCAGTCGGGATTTGCGCTAGAACACCCCATAGAATGAACCAAAGATGGCCGACGTGCCTCGATCTCAATGACAACAGCAGGAATTGCCGTTAAAACAAAAAATGTCATTGATTCACTCGCCTAAACAGTGGGCAATACCGAAGCGCCCCCATCCCCCCTATATCGTCACAATTGAAGTTGTCGATCGATCGTGATCATTGAGTAGAATACCTTGCCGAGTGATTTAATGGTGACCATTTTGTCACTTTTTATGGGGAAATTGTTCTTGGCTAGCCTGGTCTCAAATCGCTCACATTTTTAATGATTTTTTTTAAAAAAAGAAAGCAAACTAATATTTCTTAGAAATCTAAAATATTTTGTATTTTTTGTAATCTGAAAAATTAGAGAACCTAATTTTTTGGTCGATGGTAATGACTGGTTTAATACATGGAGTTTTCCCTCACTGTATCCAACGTGAATCTCTCATTTCCTCCCAATTTCGTTACTCGCACGGATACAATATTTATTTATTTAGTTTTTATCTTTGGAATGTTGGGGGTGTAAAAAATGGATGGCGTTCCTGTAGAAAGTTTCTACTTAACTTTTGAAAATCAATTTTTGCTCCATTTCTAGTTGCTGATGACCATCGAGCTTTTTTTATTTGAATAAGGTATTCTGTTCTACGCAATGATCGAGACCCACTCTGTTGTATTAGCGTACATATGCAACCGCGAAACCTATTTTCGGTGTCGTCTCCCGCAATTTTAACCCCTTCCTCCCAATCGCGCCGCTTCTCCGCGTGTGTCGTACAAGTGCACACGGGGGTGTAGCTGTGTAGGTGGCTCCCCCTACCGTTGTGATACGTGTTGTATATTCCAATTACGACTTCTATAAATATATTTAGGATCGCCCTAATCGAGACGACGGGGGAGGTCATTCTTTTTTACGTATTGGTATGTCAGATTTCTGACGTCGTAGTGTGAATAAGTAAAACTGTTGGCGTTTCTATTTTTGACAAATTTAAATATCAGGTACTTGTGAATAGTGTTATAATCGGATGCCGACGATCAGTTTGCCGTAAACGTTTTAAAAGGCAGACATTGTAGTGTAGATATAACTTGAATTGGATGTTGGTTTTTTTTTTAAAACCCGGAAATACAATGATTGACGATTTTCCATATACATTTTTGTATTAATAAATATTGAGTATGATTTTGATAATGCTAACTGATTTGTAAAATTGATCGACACAAGGACAATTACTTTTATTTAACATTCTGATGTAAAGTTTATTTATATTGTCCCGAAATGCGTTTCGGGCATTTCATCACCTATTCCAACGAGTGCAAGGAAGCATTAACCCTGTAAATTTAGGGCTCGATATCACATTACAATGAGTGCAATATCGTATAGAGTAATCGGATTTTTACTCTTTCGACAGACATTGCATATGATTTCGCAGGAAAAAAGTCTGAGAAACATTTCAAACGTCTGGGAAAGTGTTCGTAAGAAACCATACATTTGAATGCTTCCTAGATGCGGTCGGATATGTCGACCAAAGCGTTTCTTATTTTTATTTTAAATAGCTTGAACGCTCCTTATTGATTTTAGACGTAAGAGTTTTATTAAAATTTGATTAACACGAAAGACTCACAGATAACAGATAATTTAATTCTCATTTCAAAACTCAGTTTCGACCGAGAGAGTCTTGCAAAAACCTCTGTCAAAAGGGTTGGACTGTTAATTTCAGTAATAATTGTACAGATTTTTTAAAACCATAGAATATCACATGCAGTGTCTCACAAATATTGCAATATGAATTGAATATTCAAGTCATCGTTCGTATATTTTCTTAAAAACAATTTATAATTCGCGTGTGACTGTTGTGTTGTATTTACTATGAACTGTATATGTTGATTAAAATTATTTTTTCCCCAAAAAATGCATTAGCTATCATAATCTTGTGCATTCTCGTAGAAGTTATTGACTATTCTGTTAAAATAAAAATAAAACGTATACAGGGTGGCGAAAACCAAATGGCCACATTTAAAATGGATGTCATACCTTTAATTTTCGAGATATCGGGATGAACAAAATCGCAATTTGTAGCTAATGAACGAAGGTTTTATTGTAATACAGAAAAAAAATTAATTATGAATTTTTTCCTGATAAATGCCGTCCTTCCACTGTGACACATTCCTGAAGTCGATCGTTAAAGTTCCTCATCACATCTTCCAACATTTCAATGGGATTTGTTGCGATTTCGCGTCGTATGGCTTCTTTTAAATCTGGAGTAGTGCGAGGTTTGTCAACGTACACTTTGGACTTCAGGTAGCCTCATAAGAAGAAATCGCTGAGGGGGAGAGGTCGGGCGAGCGGGGTGGCCGCAAAACAGTCATTACGAAAAGACGCCTCCTCGACGAACGAACGATGTTAAGCGCTCCAGCGGGTCATGGTAACTAAATTTCCCTCATTAGGCTACCAATCACACTCTTTGGTAACGTAATTAATCAAAAATTTAAAATTATAATGGATATTAATGAAAGTACGCATTAATACCTTCATTATGCATACTTGCAGATAACACGGTTCCTGATTCGATTCCAGGTATGGGCTCTCCATAACTTTGATCCCGGGGTACTGGTGAAATAGAAATGAAAGGTTCCGCCTCGACGATTAAATGACGAAGCTTTTCCTTTAAGCGTGAATTTTATTTTGTACAATAAAAATAAATAAATATTCTTTTGAAATTTGTTCGATGCCTGTATCGCTCAAAACTATATATTTCTGACGCATCGAAATAATTACTGTGAAACGGTTTTTGCTGTTAGGTAAAGCGAAATGGTTAATGATTGCTGAAGCGAGATGTTGTTGTTGCATCACGTATTTCCCCTCACTTCCAATTTCGTAAACATTGCAGCTGAATTAGGTCAGAATCTGGTTGATTAGCAAGTAATTGCAACGGCTGTGCATGCGATTTGGCCTCATTAGATGTGAGAATTAAACGTGAAAACGCGAGGAAAGTTGAATTTCTTTTACTGAAACATCACCACCAACTTCCTCGAGAAATAATGATTTCTTCTTTCTCCAATACTTCCAAACAAAATATGCCAGCATTTATCTTTTATGACTCAAGGATATTTTATACCCTCTGCATTCGGTGCTTTAGCATTATTCAATGTACACATTTTTCCCAAAACTAAAACATCGAATAAACTAGGAGTCGATCCTGGACACGATGACGAGTCGTTCTCCCATCCAAATGAGTTAACACGATAACAAATTATTAAACGGTATTCCAAAAGACAATAAAACATTTTTGTATCTGCTCTTAAGTGGAAGCAAACTGTTTTGTTTATTTTGTACAGAGTTCTTACATGTACAGGTACAGTGTACCGGGCGAAAGACTTGCCTAACGATTGTATTCACAAACGCATCAATAATGGTTAAATATCGATAAAGACATCGCGTGCGACCATTGTTTGATTATAGTAATTGTGATTCGTCTTGATCCAACAATTGCCACCCGCACCTTGGCAGTTCAAACGAGGCAATTATTATTCGCCAACAACATTATTATATTATTGTCTTTCGTCATTTTTACGAGGTCGTATAAATACCAATAAAATCTAAATAAAATTGTAAAAAAAAATATTCTTATTTTTCGTTTGCTTAATTCGGCCTGCACTAATTAAGCACAAATTCACATCAATAAAACAAAAAAATTTCTATATTTTACTAGAGAAATAGCCCGCTTCGCTCGGCGAATATATAGTTTCAAATTACAATGTAAATAATACGAATTGAAAAGAAAAT
>JAQGBY010006629.1:0-12817 GCA_034698785.1 Mycogona germanica
TGAAGTTCTTGCGATGTTCAGCGAAGAAAACTATTACCGGTCATTATTACAGAGTTGATCCGTAAAAGAAATTAACCTGTCCAGACAGGTGACACACACTGATCGTCCAATGGGCGCGGCAGGAAGCACTCCCAACACAATTAACGATGCACCGGTTTTTGCAGAACTATAAAACAAATAACGACAGATAGATGATGATAGTCCAGCGGCACACACAATCCACCAAAAGTTCCGTAAAAACGGTTTCCTCTCCACGAAGAACGCAGGGGAGCAGCAGTACCAGCAGCAGGGAACCGGCTTTCGATCGTTGTTGGCGCCACAAATTAGACTTTTTCGCGCGCGCCCAAGTCACACGAAATCGACTCACGCGCGAAGTTGGACGCGTAATGCCGGAGTCACTGCATCAACTCGCCGCTCCTGCCGCAGGGCTTTTCTAACACAACAGCATTGGAAGCGCGCGCGGGTGGAAAAACTCTTCGCTGAAGAATCTCCTCTCTTGGCGTGGCTCGATCGGCTAGCAAATGCTGTATGATGATGATGATGGCCCTGTAAATGGAAAAAGAGCGCTCTTAGAAAAACCGCGCGCCAATTGCATTGACACCTGCAGCCCCTCTCTCTCTCTCTATCTGTCTTCTTTATCGATATCGACGAGTGCGAAAATGATACTTCAGGACGAACACCTTATGGTAGCTTTCATTCAGACGATTTGATAATCAAGAAAAATAATTGGCTGCCGCAGAATTGTTCATCTCGATGTAGCTTAATCTGACAATCGAGATGACCAACGGCTCCTCTCGATGCCCGTTAAACGTCAAGTGAAACAACTTAAAACCTAGGTGACCACTCTCGATTCTTGTGTTGCATGCCCAGAAAATCTGATTTTTTTCTTATTTTCAGTCTGAGACGTTATTTGCTGCTAGAAGGATCACCCAGTGAGACCCGTCGAAACTATAGTTGTCCATTGTCGATATCTATTCCGTACACAAAACGGATTATCGAAAAATTACCTACTCAAAATTCAAATTCAATTAGTGAGTCGATAGGTGGAATCATTTAAGTGGGACAGGGCTGTCGATTATCGATTTATCTTGAACAACACTACATAAATGAAGATGAGTCCAAAATCGTTGATGAGCTCGTTTGTTTTTAGAAGAGTGTGGCCTTAGTTGTGGATTCTCGGAAATTCAATCGATACTATATTTGGAAAATGGAAATATTTTTCAGATGAGCATTGACGAGGCTATTGTTCGCGACTTGCTCGCCGATGTTGCTCTAGTTTGGGTGGAATAAAATCGGTTCGATATGACCACGTCCAGCTCTCAGCAACAGCAGTCCAGCCAGCGATGGACAGCGCGCAACCATAAAGAAAGTGTACGACTTGAAGGAAGGCAGGGGGAATCTGGAGCTCTCAGTTCTCACCAGCTGCGACTGCCTGTACGCGTGGGGTCAATCTCTGAGCACACACACACACTCGACCACAAAACCAAACACAAACGAAAATAGAAAAGAAGAACCGAAAGAGAGAAGGAAAAAAAACTCCTCACCGACAACAACACGATATTGTTTTGTTGACCGTGCGGTTGCGATTACGTAATAATGGAAACAGACGTTCGCTTCCCGAAACGATGATGTGATGGCAGTCGTACTGGAGGGGTGGTAAAGGAGGAGGGAGTGGGTTGGTGGTCCGACCAATGGCAGGGAGGGTTGAAGATGAGGTTATATCTTTGATATATCTGATACAATTTTTTCTGTCCTCCTCTCTCAGCTCTATTCTTTGACGATATAGTCTTTTGTTAGTACTCCGCTTTTTTCTTTTTCTTTTTTGGTGTGTGTGTGTGTGGCGTTTTCTTCTTCTTGGGAAGAGACAATTGTTGTCGATGCGGTTTGTGGCGTTGGCGATATAGAGGGGTGGGCCTTATAGACACGACGCGCCCCCTTCTCAATATTCTATATCTAGCTTCGTGACTTGATCTCTCTCTGTATGAGGCCCGCTCTTGTAGAGGAAGACTTTCGCGACGATTGGGGGGGGGGGGAGGCGGGCCGACTGAAGGAAGTCGAACAAACTCTCAGGTGGATGGACGGAGAGATGGAAAGTAACCGCACAATAGTTTGGCAAGTCTGGAGGGAGTTGGTCCAGACTCTCTCTCCGAAACGAGAGAGAGACTGTTAGCTTCTGACGGCCCGATTCGTGAAGATGTGAGATCGGAGAGGCTGCAGCTGTGCCCTTGCGGCGAGGGGGAGGTGGGTGGGATTGTACGTGGACGTGCTGACAGTAAAACCGCCAAATATCGACAAACGCGGAAAACAAAAGTCGTCAATGCGGCGTTGTCAACGATGCGCGCCGGAAGAGGCAAAATCGGAACTGCACCAGTGTTGCCGATATTTAGCCGGAGACAGTCTCACCTATTGAAGACAGGGGAGAGAAGAAGAGAGAAAAAAATAAACAGTATCCTCCTAAGACCTATGCCGACATCTATGCCTGCACGTACTTTTAAGGCGTCTCTGTAGCGCCTTTGGACCAAAAGAAAGCGTTTGACCATGAAAAGAAATAAAATATTCTACTCTCGGGTCACGAAATGCGGTACCGGGTGTTCGCTGCAATTTAGCCGACAAACGTTTGGCACAGATTGCCGGACTTTGAAATCTGCGCTGTTTGAGCAAAATTGTTCCGAATTTTTCTATTTTGGGTGCCTGTTGACGTAATATTGCTCATGGAAATCCAGAAGAAGTTGGGCATGGGCCTCATGAGTATGCAAGAAGGGATTGTGTCGCCTTTCTACATGTACACACATACAAGACTTCGGTAGGTCGTTGACAAAAGAAATAAGGAGGCGGCAATCGTGTGGGACCAGAAGGGCGGAGGATATGCGGAGAAAAGGAAGGAGAGCGAGAGAGGAAAGGGAAAAAAGACGACATAAAACAAAAGCGTAATGCGTTTCCAGCAGTAGTAGTACAGCGGCGGCGGTGGCAGCAGTTGTAAGGCACCGCGCGCGCGCTCACCGTTGCAAGTCGTTTATCATAGTTTTTGAATTTTTGGAGAGAACGATTTTCCAAGAGTACAGGTTTGTGTGTGTGTGGAGAGCTCTCGAGCCTTTTTTTTTTCGTCCGCCCACAAGGCTCTTGAGACACCTTGGCGAAACCAGATTTGCGCTTCTAAGAATAACTGGAATGCCACCGAGAAAAATATCTTGACAGCTTAAACCATTTTAATAGTGGCGGTCTCAGATACATTGCATTTGCCATTAAGTCTAGAATCATAATGACAATAAATAAATTACGATCAGTTGAAATAAGATCGGTTGAAAAGAGAAGAATGCATGTTTTAAGAATGCACTGTACACTTTCATCAAATATGAGATCCCATTTGGCAATAATTTCATGTTTAGTTCATTCTATGATACAACAATTTTTTTACGAGCTGAGCTCTAAGTTAATATTTATTTCAGTTCATGAATTATTTAAATTACACCTAAATAATGTATTAATTCATCGGTAATGTTCAATATGCCTGGCGGGACAGACACAGTTAGACAAATCAACTTTGCCACCTCCCTGATCTTAAACCAGGTGCTCATTGGCAGATCGAACGGTGATGAACAACATTTTCAGCATGTGTTTCATTGGGAACTGGATGCACTCTTAGAAAATCGACCAAATATTTGATGCGACCTTCCGAGTTTATCAGTGAAATAATTAAGTCACTGCGCTTTCACGAATGAGCTCTTATTTGAACAAAAGTACACGAAAAAACGACGCCACACATCTCGACCTGCAATGCTCTCAGTTTTAAATTCAAACGCTGTTGGATGACCACACAATTCAATGACCACACAAGGGGGCTCTGGGTCTCACGACAGCGCCCGAGCACTGTGATTGCAACAATGCGACAGAATATTTCGTATTCTATATGTATTTTTGTATTGAAGATGCTGGGCATAAAGTATCAGATGGGGAGAAAGTGGCGGAGGAGGAGGAGGAGGAGGACGCCAAAAAGAAAGATCAAATTCAATTAAGTTTGGTTTGGTGGTGATGGTGGTGACGCGAGAAAAGAGCAGCTGGGGAGGTGGAGGGGAAGAGGAGGCGTGGCAGTAAAGGTGAGTTCAGTGGTGATGCTATATAGACGTTAGGAAAGACGTCGCCTCGCGCTCTCTCTCTCCCCCTCCCACACATCAGATCTTTTTTCCTCCTCAATCCAATTCGCTCACCGATTCGAAGATATAAAGAAAACATAATTCTTGTAACACATGTTGCGACCTATAGTTGCGGCTATGTCAGCGGGGCGATATCGAGGATCCGGACCATACGGCACCCTCTGAGATCGCACGTGTAGCCCTACTATATACGTATATTTTGTATGACGAGCGGCCATTTGTCTTGGCCCCGGATATTATGTCCGCTTCCTGTGACCGGAGACCGGAACCCAACTAGGTCATGGCTTCTTCAAGTTTCCTTATAATGCAGGTAATGCTGTAGAAACCCAATTTAGTCCGTACTTTTTAAAGCGTCAAGTTTGCCCTATTAAATACTTTGCCGCACGATCGATGATCGGTTTCATTCACATTTTTCTTGCAAAAAGTTTGACATTACAAATGGAGAAACATAATTGAAGAAGCCCAAAATATTCCCTAAATATGATAAGCATATTGTAAAATCAAAATACAATGCACAGAACACATTTTTTAAATCATTTTTTTAAATGTTGATGAGCACATTCTTGTGGCGGTAGAATTGTTGAGTAGTATTGCTTGCTTATCAAACATGAATAGGGTTTCATTTATAATAAGTAGGAGGTTGAGAAGCCGCTGGAGATTATAACAATTACATATTTACAGAGTACCCAATGCACAAAAGGGTTATTGCAGCGTTTACTAGAAGTCCTGTAATTTTGCTTAATTTAAGAACAATTAAGCTGATATTCGCCTGATGTTGGATAAATTGGGTGAAGGATAAATCATTAAAGGACCTAAATAGCTTACTAGGCCATACAAAATTCAAAGACTTTCGAAAAATCGCCACATGCGAGCACAACAATACGTCGCTGAATTTCAAACCTCGACAGGTGAAATTTCGTTTTTTCCCAATTGATGATTCCCTGCTAAATATGCGTCATTCTGGTTCCGGAACCAGGGTATCCATTGGAATTCTGCCTCGGCCCACGTCAAGTGTGGCAGTGCTGGATGACAAGTCCACGCGGCTGTGGTTTGCGAGATCGAGGTCTCCCAGACTCCTATTTTGGCAACATTGGTGGCCGACCTTTCGTATCCAAAACCTCCAATGCAGATTTACCGCATACAACCATCGGTTTAATTAAAAGGTGAAATGCAGTTTGTCAAAAAAATGTTCAATTTCGGACTACAATGGCAATACTCTTGTAAAATATCTGTCCGCTGCATATGCGCATTATCGTCCTCCAAAGACCTGGATCCACTTGAATTAGAATACACTAACGTTTAAGTAATGACAGCAGGAGCTAATCGATTAAATTATTTTGTCAACTTGATTCATGGTTGGTAATACGTGAAAACGGTTACATAAATTATATGTATTCAAAGGTAACATCACTTCCTCTTTCAATTATATTGTTTGAACACATTTAACTGAAACGATAATTAGAAAAAAATGGTTGATTATCATCACATGGTTTCTTCTTATTAAGTGGTTAATTTTTATTTAACAACAGCTAAACCAATTATGCAATCTCTTAAATGATTTACACAAAAAATAATATTCAATATAATTTGTTCTCTTCGTTACTACTTTTCAGCCTGGTTCGTGTAAATTTCAACTTGGAAGGCAATTAAATAATTAAATCAAAATTACAATTTTATCGGCGTCAATTTTCGTAAAATTAAACGACTTGAGATATGTCGGGTCTCAGCTGGCAAGTTCTCGCATATAGGCACCTGTACATCTGGCCTCGCATTTTGACGGGGCCCTGCGTCCTCTCCGTATTTTTTCCATGCACATATATATGCTGATGAATAAATCTCTGCTGCCGAAAAACGTTTTTTCATCACCGGCAGATATATGAATGGACATATATCTTGTTCGGTGTCAGTGGTTGGCGTCGCGGTTTGGTGGAAACAATGGATATCCCTTTAACAATATACGAACGTAACAACCCGTCTCTCGCCCCCACCCCCCCTTCTCCAACCCCAACCTCACAAATCGAGAATGCCTATTATTTTCAAGTAATGGTTTTTGTGGTCGAGGCGACAGGTTCAAACCACATGCCACCCTCTGTTATTTCACCCCTCTTCCTCATTGAACCCTCTAACCTTTTTTCTATCATTTTTTTGGACAAATACTTTCATTTCGCGAGGTGTCAGATGCTCTATGTGATCGTTAGGAGCCATTGACATTTTATCACGCGTAATCGATTCGTCTATTGAATGACACAAAAGTTATTCGCTCCATTTTTGCACGAAACCTATTATTGTTCAAAGTTTAGATCTCTGAACGTCTGAAATAATAAAATCAATTGATTTCACAACTTTAAATAACTACGGAAATTATTCGCTACATTCATTTTTTTTTAAATTGTTTTGTAAATACAACGATTTAAAATAAAGACGACATAAAATAAAATGAAGCAATACATGAAATGTTTGTCCAATCAGAATATTAGTCACTAAAATTCGATATGGTCCCACCAGTACAAATATACATGTATTACTAGTCTGTAGGAGTGAGGCGCCTCGCTCGGCTCTACTGACTAATGTTTTCGTTCAGAATATAGTTAGTGCGCTTTGTAACCGCCTGTTCCAGGAACAAGAAATAATGATCAATATTCCAAGCCATAGTTGTTCATAACCTGCACAGATCTAAAATGATGGCTCCTATATAAGTCGGCTATTCACTGGAGACATCCGCTGATGTGGACAGCTCAAACAACGAGAGACATAAAATGGCAACATAAACACTCGTTGCTTCAGTGGATTATAAAATATTAAATGTTCCTTCTAACGACCAGAATGCTGAAACCGGAAATGACATGATAGATGCGGCTGACATTTCCGGAAGTGCCAAGAAGTTATTGTGCCCGTTGTTGGCCAAGGCCCAATTGCCAATTGCCTCAAAGAAAATGCAGCTGGCAGAGTGGACTCATTATATGCACTGAACTGTCAAGTTAATATTCCTAGAGAAGATTTTACAAGAGCAGTAGCATTTTACACGAAATTGTCTTTATTTGCCACAAGTTAGAAAAGAGGAATTGTTGAAAAAAATTGTCAAGACAGGTTATATCAAATGTTGTTACGGTTTGCTTGCAAATCAACAATGACAATAACAAAAAGGTTGGCAATGACAATATGAACTTTTTTATGAGGCATTCCGATATATAAAATTTAACAAAAGTTGTTGTCATCAATATGTTGGTTTCTTATTTGTCTAACTTAAATATGATTGAAAAGTGAGATTTAAAGTAGAATATTAAAACGAAGTTACGATTATGCTGTCTCTTTCTAATGAGTCCGAATTTGATATTTGATAATGGTTAGTGGGTAATGATAGTGGGTAATGATAGTGGGTAAATGGAAATGGTGCAACAAAATTCAAATGATATTTTAGCATAACCAATTTGCCCAGTTAGGTGACTTTCCTAAATAAAGACTGATTTGCCATTCGTTAAAACACTAAATTCGCTTTATCTTAGGCTACACAACACTGTGACTCACTAATTTCGGGATTCGGCAATGACTGATGAGTAACATTCAATTGGTACGCTTCCAAATATGGGATCAGCGCACAGTTGATCGACCCGATACATTTGCCCATGCCGAATACGTGCCAAAAAAAAAGCCACGCACGTCCGAGTATGTGAAATACATGTGTAGAACCTGCAGTGATAGGGGCGGGAGTGTCATTAACTTTTATGAGAAATTGTTTTGCTTTTTGGTTACGAGCGAAGCCATTAAAAATAAAATGTGTGGGGGATGGCATAGGGGAAGGGGGACATGGAGCTTTGCCCACATCAAGGAGAGCACTGAAGCGAATTGAACGACCGGTGTGGTCACGGCGTTGCGCAGAGTCTCTTCGGACATGGGCGGTGACATCACCTCCCGACTACAACGCCGCCACCCCCCTTATCACGACCGGAACAGGCACAAACGTTCGGGGGAATACCCATATGCACAACGCGATTTCTATAGATGAAGTAACATCGGAGTTGAGGGGGGGCAGCCGTTAAGCTACAATGTGGTAATCCACACTTTAAATAATGTTGAAAAAGTTTTAATTTATATATTTTGTTTCTTCACGGCAACACTACAACTGATAAATATCTAAAAATATGAATATGAAATCGATATTTATGAATATTACTTAGCAGAGAAGAATCAGTTAAATGCACATTTTGGATTTTTCTTCAAGTGTCTTGACTGCTTGTTGTCAAGTTTTTTTGCCCAAATCACGTAGCTAGATACCAACTACTTAAAGCCCAGTTTTGTGAGGATCTCGCATTGATGGAATTTATTGATCGCATTATGATTTTATTGATCGCATTATGGAAACAGAATAGTTTTGGATATAAAATTGTACAGTCACACCATTTTGTGCGAATTTGTTTGTACATCTTTGGTTTAAGTGATGAGGAGGACACTGATCAATAGTCTCGATCCGAAAGTATAAATCCACCTTTTAGGTATTCTAAATTCTATGTCTCAAGTTAGCGACGATATCGTTGTTCACATTACTTTACTGAGAAGCTGTCCAACTTTGGCGAACAAATTAGGGAAAACTGTTGGTTTGTCGGAATCCATTTATAGGTTAGTCTTTTGTTTCGAAATAACGTCGCAGAGGATAGCTTGTTGGTTCTGGTCGCAACCTGGTTGTAGAAGAGCACATTGTAGAGGAAGTAGGAACGGGAAAAGAGAAAAAGGGAAGAAAATGAGCGCGAAAAAACAATTTCATTCCTCCCCCTTATTTTATCGGGGACTGCGTGTGGATGTTTGGAGTTGGTCCGCCTCTCTTCCCACCTAAGTACTCTTTTACAGTAAATTTATTTGAAATCGTGGAGTCAGTAAGCGTAAGTGAATTTTCGTTTAGTATAAATTGAAAGACAATGGAAATGGCGAGGAGGGCAACTATACGGATGGGAAATGATGAGCGGATAGATCCTTCGAAGTGTCCGTGTGGGTGTGGTTTTTTTGTAGTTGCTATTTGCTGGGGTCTCTTGTTCGCGTCTCATATACAACCTCCCGAGACCCACACTGCGTTTTAATGCTAGGTAGGCGAGCTGAAAATCTTTGTCTTTCTATTTGCACCAAAGGCGCCTTGAGGTCAACTGGTGAACGTGTCGGGACAACTTCAAGTTTAAGTTAGTCGATAAAGCATTCTGAACGACAATTGGAGTCATGGACCAACCATGGATCCCTGACCAAAGGACAATGACAGCACATTCTATTGACCTGGTAAAACAGAATCATTTCGATGTATTATAGCCCTTATTATTAGTCAATCGCTTCAATATTGAACCCACTAAGAAAGTGCATTTGAATGGACTCTGGAATTCATCACACTCACAAAATTTCGAGTTAAAAAATAAGATAAAAATGTTTCGCCAATTTTGTTTTTCGGATTAATTCAGACATGATAGTGGATTTTACATTCTGGATCTCAGGAGGACAACAACCAAAAAAAGGTAAAGGCGAAACAGTTGTCCCGATATACCGAGTTGCTTTTTCCCTGGTCGCGACTGTCATTGGCGGGCGGTCAGTGAAGAAAGGGGTCGGAGAAAAGAAAAGGACGATCGGTGGTGGGAAGGAAAGGAGGAGGTGGTGGGAGTGATGGAGAAGAGAAGCGACCTGGAACTGGCCAAGCGTGTATTCGAACTCTCGCTCGGGAATTTACTGTCGCGTTATTTCCGAAATAGCATCGGGCGGTTGGGAACAGACGAGCGGACAAGCTTCAGACCACCCGAGACCCTTTGAGCACACTTTTGCAAACTTGACTCGCGAACTTGATCAGGGTAAATCACTAGCAAATATATACTCGTATTTTTTCGCAGCGGATAAACATTTCGTCGGTTAATAGTGGCCGAAATTTTGGCATGGAGAATGGCAAAAACACGGTCGCTGCTCTTTGAGAAAGTCGTTTGGACGTTTGCAGATAAAATGAAATAGAATTCGATAGTTTAGATTGAGCTTTAAAGAAAAATCGGATCAACCGTCTACACAATAAAGACAATAATGCGTTGTTATTTTTGCGCAGGCCTCAGGTGGATATTGTAGTTCGAAGAGAAAAACAATTTCGTCCATCCCGATCACCAATGACTACAAGATGGGTTTACTGCTCCACGTGTAAAGGTACAATCTCAGAAGCGAAAAAAAATATATCGACGGTGTTTGCCAACAAAAAATTGGCACCAATTTGTCGTGCGATTCTGCGGTAAGTCGCGCAAGTCTCACAGACTCAATTTTCTGAAGCCATGCGAACAACGGACGCAGCAGGCCCATAGCAGTCTATGGTTGCCACAGCAAAGAAATATGGAACAACAGTATTCAAATTTTAAAATCTTACAGATCAGCACAATTCCATTAACGTAATCTCTCTCCGACTAAATTCCTAATGCGAATAAACAGCTTCAATGAAACCACCTAATCGAATTATAAATTTATTTATGAAAGTCTTTAATGTCTGAGTATGGATACATCCATTATTAAATCATCCAAATTATAGTGTGTTCAGTTTGTGCACAATTGATTAATTATAATAAAAATTATGCATTTATGAAACAAACATCAGCTTAAATAATCCTATAACGACATACATGTACACATTGGCGTTGTATAAATGTCAGGTGGACCTATAAAATGCTAAAACAATGAAAGATACGGTCCATTGCGCTTATGATAACTACGGGATATTAAAATAGCGTATGACTTGAACCTGTTCTGTTCTTGGTGCTTTGTTCGCCCGCCAGACGGCGCTTGAACTAAGTGTTGAGCATGGAGCCAAAAATTACCTAGGTCCCCTCTCCTCCCCAATCTCGATTGTAATCGGCTTCCACGTGTGAACGGGATATTAGGTCCTCCATGGGTTTCGTATTCGTCGGGTTGGACGGAAAATGCAATGGTGAAAATCCAAGTTTCCTCGAAACAGAGCCCACAGCACGAGCGATACCAAACTTTCAACACAACCTGCATTGAAAGCACATCTTTAACGAGAGAAACCTTCGCTTGGCGCAACCTCAAATCCGAGATAAGACGCTTTTTTCTCTCCTTTCCCATTCGATATCGATACAGTTAACGCCCGCGGGGCAAGGGAAAAACTTCCTTCGGAGGGCGCGCGTCACATCTGAGAATCGGAAACAAGGCGCCACCACGTTGGGATGCCGTGTTCCAGATAGAGGATGAAGAAAAAAAGAATTTTAAATGACGACAGGACAGTTTGTGAATAGAGAGTATAGTGAGGGGGAAGTAGGTGGGAAGGAGTGAGAGGGGGGAAAAAAAGTTGAGAGGACAACCGTTTGGACCCCGTCAGATAACATGAGGGAGAAGAGTGAGAGGAAAAAAATAAGTACTCGAAAAATCAGGCACACATTCACCACGAAATGTTCCTATTCTCGGTATGCATCCGTGTCCTCCTGAGACCACACTCTAACGAACTACTTTAATAAATTATTTGTGTACTACAGGTAATGTACGCAAACATATAACATTTGTGACTCTTTAAATCATACTCTCCTGAAACTCATGCTTTGACGGATTTGACTTGAGCATTTCACATAATTTCGGGATTATAAACGATCTATAGAATCTTAAAAACAAATTGCATGTTTAATATTATATACAGTTTACACTATTATAATGTTTAGACTTTTCCTTTTTTAAAACAAAAGTGCAAAAGCATACTATCTAGTTTTATGCTTTTATTTTTCCATTTTTTTTAAAGTTCTTTTTCAGAAAATTCAGAGTTTTTTAGCCAACGAAATATCCACACTTGTATGTAATTTGTTTATGGAGGAATCCTAATACTAAGCCAAAGCACAATTTCGACAAGAACATATTTATCCTTAAAATCTTAAGAAATTTTCCTAATTCCTAAGGATCGACCACCTAATTGAAGCTGCGTTCTAATTAAGGTGTTAATGCTGAAAAGCGGGGCCCTGGTCACGAATTCTTATTTTCGCCAGAACGGCGAACTCGAGATTGGGTCTGACGCACGTAGACGAACACGGGGTCCCAGGATCACAGACGATTCCACGCCACCCCCAGATATCGTCACCGCAGCCATCACCAAGCCCTAGAAAGAATATAAAAACATACGCGCATGGTAGCTGCGGCGCACAGCCATTTGCTGCCCTTGCTTGTCACCGGGGATTTCTTTATCTGCGGACACACGCAGTTTGGCAGCATTGCGTGTGCACGCGTTTCATGCAAATGCTGTCGCGCGGTCCAACCTCCCATTTCCCCTTCCCACTCACCAGTTTCGGTGTGTTCATGTGAGGCGCGCGCCATTTTTCGACCAGATCGATTAAGGCTGACTCATATAAATTCTCAAGAATGTCCTGTTTTGCCTATATTCAGAATACTTTTTAATGACATATTAAAAAGTAACAATTCATGTGTAAAATCAAAATTGAAACAATAACAAATGTGTGGCAAATTTTTAAAAAACGATGAGAACATTACTTAACAATTTGAAATGCTCGTACATTTATGATAACATACTCAATACTAGTAATGACTGGGCACAAGACGTAAATTAATGGCTGAACATTCTAAAAGATTTTGATAATAAGATATCAAAATGCAGGGTGCAAGAGGTGACATTTCGCAATTAATTACTGACAAAAATGTAGGATACGTTTGTTTTG
>JAQGBY010006630.1:0-12816 GCA_034698785.1 Mycogona germanica
TAGAGTGGCACCATTGCTTGCGCAACTTAACAGCTCTAGGTGGCCTGATGCGTTTATTCGTCGATGGTATTCAAAATCTTTTGCCTCTTGTACATATATGATTCAATGAAATTAGCTTTAGAACTGGCGCAACAATCAATTTTTAGAATCCATTCAGATATACACTGTATATTTAATTTTAGTAATTCCAAAACATTGGATAATTTTCGTTGTGCTTGCCGAATTTCAATAATACCTTTTTCGGTTTTGATATTGCCAACTGTTTTCTTAACGGTTGCGTACGAATTTAAAATGTTAAGATTTTGATTTAAGAAGCTAGGAATTCTCGAAATTATCCACGAATTCTAGACCAATTGGTTACATTTGAAAACATACTACCAGAGGGTTCCAATGGTTCCACCGGAACGCTAACGGACCACGGATGTTATTAATCTCCCTGTGTTCAGCCAAACGGAATAACTTGGCAACAAGCATTAGTGTGAGAGAAAGGGAGAGGGGGATAAAAATATTTCAGGTCCCGCTTAAATATGGGCATTCGAATCAAAATAATTAACGTTAGCAATTTTGTTGCACGAAGAATCAAATGACCCGTCGAATTACGAACGGACTACATGGGGCCTCACGGTTTGAGGAACACCAAATTGCGCGTTCAGGCTTACGACGGCGTCGGTTCCCCGGGTGATTTCCTTAATTTTAGCCGACTCGGTGACAAAGTGGCTTCGTCTCGGTGGTCCCCTCACAAGTTAATCCCACTAAAACGACTAATTATTAGTTTCACAACGCTGGTTCCCGGATATCTTTCTCTGGGGAGGGGGGAGGGGAAAAGGTGTAGGGGAGAGAGAGTATATTTGAGGAGATCATTAGATGGCGTGCCGGTTTCGAAAGTGAACAAGGCTTTAAACGTCATTGGTGTTCATCCGTGGTGAGATGATGATGATTATATGATTGGTCCAGTTGTGGTGGTCTTATGGTTTTCCCGCAGTAAGCCTGAACAGGAGTTGCCTCTATAGCTTGAACATATTGTTATGCATTTCCCCTATTCTGAATCGACATTTTGAATTTGGTAATCAACATTTACGTCTCGTACGTAATGAATATACTCGTCTTAAATATTCGTTAATAAATAGGGGCACTAGGAGCAGTACAGGAACTGCCGATTCTAAGTGGAATTGCTCGGTAAAGTTCCCGGTGTCCCTAAACGTCTGGCGGAGATTAAGACTGGACGATCGAGATATCTCTTTCATGGTGGACAACAAAGCTTCCCCTCTCCACCCAACCCCGTCCTACGAACTGGATCCTTCCACGTCGTCAGGTGGGAATTTGCTGTTCCAATTCGATTCGCGAATTCTCGATGCCGTTAATTTCCATCCACGGCCGCTCGCAGTCGTGCAAGACTTCGCCGATTAGTTCGGGTCCTCTACGAGATCGGAAACTTGAGTTTTCGGTGGATGCTGGGAGAGGTGGTGGTGATGGTGGTAGGAGGGGGGTGGGTGCAAAAGGGAATGAAAGAGCGCGAATCTTAATTGCTGAACGCCTCCGAAATCCCTTTAATCTCTCTTTGCACGTCCGCGTGTGTTCTCGCTCGGCGTCTGCTGCGCTTCTACCCGTGGATTGGCCAATCGCTCGCTTCGGATCCATTGTTTTCTTTCTCCTTCCTCTCGGCTCACCACGCTGATGAGCACGGCTCCTCAAATTGCGTTGACGAATGGCGTGGCCGTACTATATATATATATATCGCGCAAGCGCGTACAGAAGACGGGTGGTAGAAATTATATTTTTCACAAATTAATTTGTTGCCGGAGATTCGCCACTCCGTTCGTCTTTAATCCAATGCCGCCAATCGATCCAACATCGACTATCAATTTGGCTGCAGCGACAGAACTTGGAACGTATCTATTTTACATACTCAAGACATGTGTATTGAACTGATTGAATTGAAGCAAATTGAATTGGGAATTGTGATGTCAGAAATTTTGTTGCATAAATTTTCAATTTGCTTCAACCTTGTTGCCGTGGTATATAGATTAATGTCCATCTTAAAATATACTCAGCATTAACAATTTATGTTTATGTAAAAATATTCTTTGGTTTTTTCGATTCAACGTATTCTTTGCACTGTGAAATCGTTCCGGTTTGGCGATTTTTATGAGCATTTTTGTCTTGCGTTTTTTATTTGCTCGAGAACTTTTTTTTTAAATTCACTATATTGTAATTTCACTACAGGAGTTTCTGTACCCAAGTTGGTACTTAGCTAAGTTCTATGTGAGGCACATTTTTATCAGTACTCCGTGATCGAATAATCGAGAGCCCGCGGCAGGAATCGAACCAGGGACCGCCGATCCACTGTCAGTCGCTTAACCAACTGGGCCCACGACGAGTTGTACGTCGTCGTAAATATTAATTGTAGCTTTAAATATCTAATTGACGAATTTATCTTAGTTCGATTCATCTGGTGTCTAAACAAATGCAATATTAAATAGCACTATCTAGTATAGCAATAGTACTATCTGTTTTGTTATACTCTTATCTGGTGTCGGTCACTTGGTTAGTTTTTTTTTATCTGCGTTGACCTAATTAAAAAAAATATAGTTTACACTCATTTACCAGTCGATCGGATGTCACATTTTTTAAATTATAATTTTAATATGATGCTTTAATATTGTTACGTAAATGGAATCGACATCTGTGCTCCAGTTACTGTTGCTTTTCCAGAGAACCATTTGTTACAGTGAATCGATGAACGGAGAACTATAACTATTGAATCAGCACTCCTAGCGGCGTATGGAGATTGTGGTGACCGGTGGCGACAATTGCAACCTGCTGGCTTCCAATGAATAGACGAAATGCGTTCCGCCACTAGTGTTAAAATGATGTGCCCTCGGTATATACCGTTTTGTTTTACACGGAACTGGACGTGGTCATCCACCCAGTAAATTGCTCCGTGCACTCACACCGGTCTCCCCCCACAAAAATATGTAATCCTCTGTGTATGGTAAAACTCTTCGGTGAGCCACGTTACTTAGATACAGTAACTGCTTTTGAAGATTAATCACCGGAAACGGCGCAACGGAAAAACGCACCTATTTCGTCTCACCAGTTTGCCTACCCCGCCCAATCCAGTCACGTCCACCCTCTCGTATGTGTATGTGTGTGTGTGTGTATGTGTACGGCCTAATTGCACTGCGAGCCCACTGGCCACATCCATCACTCGATGATTGACGTCGCACATGGCGCAGGGATTTTCGACCAATCACCGACGTCCCCCAACAACTTACTCGTCGTGTGGACGTGCGTGCGTACTCGGAACCAAAGCCATCAGTGGCACGCCGCGTCCTCAAATCTCGAGGCTTAACCGTTTCTTGTTATCTTTTTATTTATTTTTTTGGTACTACTGCTGCTTCTGCTGATGCCTCTTCACTGTCTGTGCGCGGATTTGTAAGCAAAACACCTGAAGCATTCTGAAATGGCGAACAGCTTAAGGTCTGCTCACCGAGCCGCTTGCGGGCTGTCGCGGGTGTTGCGCGAGTTTCATTTTCCAAGTCGAGTGATGCGCTCATCGTCTGTGGCAAGTGTTCATGTGGACGAGCCTTAAACCGGTACGCGACTCACGGGTTAAGGTCGGTCGACGTACGATGTCTTGAGGTGTGGCGGTGTGGCGGTGTTGTGCAACGTCGTGCGTGGTGAGGGCCACCGAATGGATGATCGGTGGAGTGATTAATTATTCACCAGTCAATGCTTTCGTCTTAGATAATTTCATTTCAACTGATCTTAATTTCTGTGTGTGAGTCACATTCAAAGAACGTTTGAACTAGCTGAGTTCCATGTACAATATTTTTGTGATCAGACTCTGCTGAGTCTGAGGAATTACAGAAAAATACAGGGGTCCACTTTGTTGCGCGTCTAGTAATTCCGAATGCCGGTTAGTTCCGATTTCGAGTACACGGTTTCGTGTATCGGGTTGCCAACCCCTTGTAGTTGTGGCTTCCATGTACTCGGGTGTGTGTGTGTGCTTGTACATGTATATTTCTTATATAACGCAGAAACACTTTCCCTACATTTCTGTCGATACCTTCGCGTGATGTTGGGCTATATCTATATATATAAATAGGGAAAGAGAGAGAGGTATAAGCGAAATCTCTCTCTCCTCCCTCATTCTGACCGGGTTTTTCTTTTATTTTTTGTTCTCGTGGGAAATCTTAAATCATTCGGCGTATAAGCCTGCTTTCCGCCGCGTTCTTAATCTTGGCTGAATAGAATCGTTTTGTTCTTCCCTTTTCTTTTTCCACGGGAATGGAACATCGCTTCGGCGAATACCAAATGCTAACCTTCTTTTTACTTCCCACGCCGGAAACCACTCCTCCATCCACCCACCCACCCGGCCATGCCAGCGCTATCTGAGACCAGCCCACATCGAATTCATTTGGATAAATGCTTTATTCGCTGGCATTACGAATGCTGGTCCGATCGGTGGCGCCACCTGTTATTCAGCTAGTGAAACTAGGTGTTCTTTCTTCCTTTCGGGATCCATAGTATTCTTTGAGTGGACACAATTTCTGGAAATAGTTTTTAAAAATATAAATTGAAACTAAATTGAGACTACATCTTTTTCATTCATTGAGTATACTCTGTAATTTAGAGGACCAACTTTTTTTTATTGGCCAATGGCGTTTGGTTTCAATTTTTTAAAGTAACGTCAAATAGTTTCTGGGAACTGAAAATGGAATGAAAACGTTCGCTCGTATATTTTCAAATAGGAACAAATGTATGGTTCAGTTTGTAATCTCATGGCTATTTTAGTGGTTCACGATTGCGAAGGAAAACGGTGATCAGAGGTAAACGTCTTTGGGCCTTCAACGATGATTCTCTCTGTCGGTCGACCTTTTCTCCCGCTCTTACCCTTTCGCTCCATCTGCGTTAATATTTTTTATCATTGTTATGTGGTACGGCTGGTTTGAGGAGATTAAATTACTGCACTATTTACCGTGTACAATGAAATTCATGAGATTTTTTTTCTTCATGTGACCGAAACCTCTCGGCTCACCTCTGCAATCGTTCACTCGGAAGAAGAAAACGGGCGAAGGAATGTGTTTGCCGAGTAAATAATCATGTTGAGGTTTCCAGCATTTTAGCTGAATCGATTTGTTTCATCAATTGGTTACAGAGCTGAGTCGCCATCCGTGATACCCTTTTTTCTATTCCTTGGCTTTAGTTTTGTGAAAATCCAGATTTTTTTGCGAATTTCTTAAAAAAATTCACAAAGTCTACACTTGTAAACCTTAGTAGAAACTGGATATCATCTACGATTTTTTTTTTTATATTCTTGATTTTGATATTTATGAACTTGTGTGACAAGTTTTAAAGACAATATAATCGGGATTATTGGTTTTTCACGGTGACGTCGTTTTTCCTTGTCATTTAAAATGAGTTTCAGTCTAGACAATGTTGTCAAACAAGTGTCATGCACGGAAGTTTTTTAATTAAATTTTGTTATCATTTTGTTAAATTTGACTAATACACATTTAAAGCTCGCGTCTTGCATTTCTCGGATATTGGGTAAAGAACATGCGGTGGCTTTTCTGCATGACATGCAAGCGTTGCATGTTTTGTTTGTCGTGCTGCCTACAAGGGGCAGCCGACTAGTGGTTCCCGCGAACTGCGCCAGATGGCTTTGATGCCAGATGCAGTTTCAGCGTACGATCACGTACATTGAACATGTAAATAATTTTGAATAACAATGTTAATTGAATATTTATATTTTAGGTCGTCCTATATTTATTTAGAGAATTTGTCTATATTTGTTCTGGACAATGTTGGCTGAAAGAGGAACTTCGGATTAGTAATGTTTGACTAGTTAGATATCTGATGTTCGTTTCTCTCGGGATCTTTCTAACTTCTCGGTCTTCTTCAACTCTAATTTGTTGACCAGAAATTTCATGGAATTATCTATCAATATTGTAAAAATATTTTTAAATATTCATTTATTAAAAATCACAAATTGAATCGTTGCCCATTGACCTATGTGTGGCGTTCCACACCAGTAGTGAACGTAGCGGCCGTTCAATAAACCATATAGCTCGCGTCACCGGACGTTTCGAGTTGGCCCCTTGGTTGGCCCTATTGTTCTCCTGGATCGATGGCCCGATCGCCTTCAGCCAATCGCAATCGTTAGTCGTCATCCGGGTTATTCGCTCTGCCTTATCGTCTTGTTTGAACTCGCTGGGCCGGCGCGTCTGGTCAATAAAACGGTGCTCCAGGGGAACCGAATGCTTATCTCGATACCCATGCTCGCGTTTCTGGTGGCGAGAACCGCAATCGCGCGGTGGCGCCACCAAACGGCAGCTATAATTTTTCACTCTTGAGAAATATTCAGATTTGTCTGGAGGAGAAAAGATGCAATAGTTTCGGGGAAATATTTTTGGCCATAGGAATTTTCTGGTGAAATAACTTACTCAGACATGTATGGAATTCACAACGCGACCCTTATCTTCTCAGGTTTCAGTCCTACTTGTATTGACTCTTTGCTTTTTCGGTTTCCAATCGCTGAAAACTGTTTTTCGTTCAGCTTCCCAATATAGGACGTCGTTTCGTGAGAGGCCTTTTCCTTAACCCACCTTCTCTTTACAAGTATACCCCTTTATTTCTTCCCTTTCCGATTCTCCGGCAACCACGTCCAAACGCGACCGACCGACCGCCCACTGCTGCTCTCTCTCTCTCTTTCTCTATTCGCCTCGCCTACGAATTCGCTGCCGTTTATTTATGGATTTCCTTCCAAGACGTTTATCAGTGAATTCGCGTTTTATAAAAAAAGAAAGAATTGCTTCCTCTGCGGTTGGTCGTCGTTCATTGCCGAGGCCACACTATGTGGTTACCGCCGCATTTATAGAAATATTGAAGTCATCAATAGTAGCGAGGTTTTCCTCGATGCCAGACGATGACGACGACGACGTGTCCTCGGGGCGGAGAGACACAAATTTAGTCGGTGGCTAAATTGAATCCGAAATTCATGAGACTTGACTGAGTCTTTCGTTTCCGAATAATAACAAAAATGATGGCTAAAACGGTGCTTCCAAATAGAAAAATGGTGGTATTAATTTATAAAGTACTGCTCCTCTCCCAATACACTGCGGATAGGGCGGACAATGCCCAGGGAAGGTTCTGGGAGCAAATTGGTTATGATTGCAAAAGAACACAATCAGATGCAGTTGAATGACTCAGTCAGTCCATTCCATTAACTAATTCAATTAAACCGATCAACATAATTTTTGTGGATTAAATTGCAAATGGTATTTGTCAGTTCAAAATGCTAAGATGCGTAACACAAAATATATTCTATGAATTTTGGACTAATCAGAATTGAAGAGTTGCAACAGTGAAAATAACAATTGCAGCGTTAAAATTCTGAGATATTGACTTAGCAAATTGCAGATTAGCAACAGCTATTGAGTTTTATGAATTGTACAAATTAGAATATGTAAATATAAGTTAATGTTGCTGAGTAAGTGGACCCGACGGCTCGTGATGAAGTTTTAAAGAAACCAGGCACGACTGACTAATCCAGGGATGCGCCATAGTCGTGATTCACCCAGGACACACACACCATTCACTCCCTAAACTTTATAATCGGTAACGCCCAACTTCCTGGAGCGGCGTGACAAGAGCGACTTGCGATGGCGCGCTCCACGGGTCCGGATTTTATCTTTATGTCGGCTGTGTTGACGATTTTCTGGTATTGGGGTTGTGTTCGTGCGGTTTCCCCCGACGGGCCGCCCCCCCCCCCTGTCTACGGGGGGCCGTATTTATTATTATCACATTTCGTGAACGGAGAGCGCGCACACACCAACCAGCCAGGGATGATGATGATGGTAGATATTCGTGTGGGGGGTGGTAGTGGTGGTGGTTGAGAGGGGATGGGGTGGGGTGAGGTGATGGTCGGGAGAGGAGCGGTTAGAACAAGAGTGAGTTTGGGATGTGGAAAAGATCTAGTCGTTTATGTATATGACATGTAGGCGGCGCGACTGGAGCGGCCTTGCGCACATTACAGCCATTTATGTGCGCAATAAACACTTGAAACAGAAATGTTATCAGGATTTCATTGATTAACCGCATTCACTCGTCATCTGATATGAGGATGCTTGGGCGGGTTGGTTATGTTGGCAACGCTCTTGTTTACACATGCGTTGGAGCGCGGGGGTCTCGTTTTCGTACAAGTTGAATCGAGCCACCGACTGGAAGCTCCTCCAAACGTTTAAAGAAGACCGTCCACTTCCTAGGACATTTTGCAGACCTGTCCAGCGCGCTGCGACACTGATGCCGAAAAAACTTCCTGAATCTGAAAAGGATTGGCAGATTCTTTTGTATTTACAGAGATTTACGTATACGAAAGTTTCCAATGAACGGAAACCAACTTGAATGAAAATTTAAACGGATCCTCTGCATTTTTTTAATATTCGTTTTGTATGGAATTCAATGTCTGTCGTATTGGCATGATCCTAAATGTTTAAAGATACTGAATTAGTTATTGAGACGCTGTTTCATGTTTTATAAATGTTGTTATCGAATATGATCCATCTGTGTTCCATATGATCTCATATGTTTCTCATCGCGTGTACTGCCTATTCAACGTCTAAAAATATTTCAGAGTTCAGGCAAGTCTGTGTAGTTTGGCGACTTTTTAAATTTCAACATATATTTGCAAACGTTTTGGAGAGATGAAGCTCAGACGCGCCTGAATTTGTATGTCTGGTGCATTCAAATTTTTGTATTTGTATAAACGCTCGCTGAACAAGATTAAAGCGTGAACGAGATTAAAAGGGGCAGCTGATTTTTACAGATTTTAAGAAATTAGCCAGACTGGGGGAAGGGTGGGAGAGTCTAAATGCTGATCCGTTTGTCTCGCTGTTCTCCTCCCACCACCACCACCAACTTCCCATTAATTTTCTCTGTCCGAACGCAATGGGAACTTACATCTCTTCGAGCGAAACGCAATGCCCATAATGCATTATTTATGGGATAAATCTGCGCTAGACCTATAAACTGGCGAGCTTTACTGTTTGAGTTTCGCATATTTTAAAATGCATTTCGCCAAACCGTTGTCCAGGCTCCGCGACGGTCTAGTCAACCGCGGATCAGCGCCCCTGGCCGACCATTTGTGCATCTGAAACGGGTGTTCCTACGATTCCAGCACGTTCGATGAAGTAATAAAAACGGGACTAGACAACGGTATGGTTTGTTTCCCCCCTGGCGGCGGATTAGCGAGCTACGCTTTCATTAGTCGTGTAGGTGGCGCTTTAACTTGGGGAAATCGATGGGTGTGGTTTCTCCGGTTCCGTCCAGGTTGTCTGACGTAATCTCGGCTACAATTAGGACGAACTCGATTTGATGCCCGAAGGCTGGGACCGCTGTCGTCCTGAAACTGAGATCTCCTTTCGGATTCTTTAATTTTGCGAGAGAAATCGGATGGACATAGCCATAAGGCTATAAGAGATGTAACACTTTTGGATATAAAAATTTGATTTAATGTTTCCAAACCTATTGTTTTGGAAACAAACACATCTAAGTTATTTGAAGTTACAATCTGATTCATTCGGATTATTTCCTAACTAAAATCATGTTAATCCGCTTCGTCGTGTTTTAAATCTCGATGGCGGGTGGGGACAGGTTAAGCCTCTATGATCAGTGATCTCTTTGGTACATTCCTTGAAAAGAATCGATAAAATGATTTTTTAGAACTTTATTAAGGTAGAACATGTATTTAGTTTTGAAGTCTCCAACGTTTTTTCGATTTTGCATCTTTCATCGCACGTTCAACCTAAAATAAAAGATATAGCGATTCCTTTGAGTAAAAGTTTGAGAACTCAGTCGTGTAAAGCTCCCTTTATGTCGCCTGAAGCAAAAGCGATAGTCAAACTTCATCGACACGGAGATTCGCGTTCCACGATCCGGTTTGTGAGTCGGAGGTTGGTCTCACCGTCGTTCCAAATGTACCGAATCGACTATACGACGTCCATGTTTTACATCCACCGCCCGTGCAGGGTGACATCAATGGCTCGATTATTTCCAACCTCCAATCCATTTCAACGGGTGCCCCGTGCCCTCCGCCATCCCTGGAGTCGCAATACTCGGCTTTTTTCCCCTATCAATGCCTGTATATTTTTTTTCATTCTTTGAACTTTTTTTTTGCTTGCTAGAATGAGACGGAATAATGGGGTCAGTATGTGGCAAGATGGTAATTCTGGCCCGACCAAGAGATGGCGCTTTAAAGGCGGCACAAAGCGAGTGAATAGATTCTTCGATATATCCCCCAAACGCCCTATATAGCCCTTTGCTCTTCGGGCATCTTTGTTCGACATCCTTCGACTCGAAAATGCACTATAGACGCAATGGAAATGTATTGATATCCTATGTTTATTGAAAATTTGGAAATAAATTTGCAAGAATTTGGCGAAATATATATTCAATATATTTTTTTTAAATTAAATCCCTTTGCCTTCTCTCTGGCGCTGACGTTTCCGAATAAGGTAATGTAGTCAAGACTTCCGCCTTATCGACCGCATGGATTCGCATTTATTTCTCCCAAGTCTCCAAAGCTCGCTCCATGCACTATTGTGTGATGTTTCGAACTGGACACAGACTTCCGCAGAACCCTTTTCTTCGGTTGGCAACTAACTCTCGAGTAGATTTTCTTCGGAATTCCCTTTTTCAATCTCACAATCCGTCTCCCGTGAAACCGGTCTCGAAACTTGGAGGGTGGCCACTCTCTCTCGCTCTCCCAGGCCGGTTCACATAGCTGTTTTTCGTGTTGCGTTCGTGACGAGACGACTTGGGAATCGCAGGTCTTGATCTCTTTTCGTGTTCTAAGGATTTATATTTTTGTGAACGATGTCACGATGTTCGCCAAGTTTCTCATTTTAAATTATTGCCAAACAAACTTGCTTCACTGACGTTAAGTAATTGCTGGATTTCTTTAGCTGTAAAAGTAGTTGTTTGTTTCAAAATATCTGGCTAAGTTCCGCTCTCGATACACAGCTTATTTGCGAAAAGTGTAAACGAAAAAACGGTTTTGGATTCTTGGGCGACTCTTATTTGGATAATGTTTTTATTATTATTATTTGTTACGTACTTCTTGCTAACCTATTTTGTATTTCTTGGAAAATTCTCAGCCTAGTAATCTGATAAATTGTCGTTATATTTCTTCGAGAAATCTGGCGCTTGCAATCTAATAATTATAATGTATTCTTGAAAGTCTCCGAATAGAAGATCGAAACAACGCACTACGCTATGTTTAGGAGTTCGCAGTTTCGTTCGAAGCGATTGTGGTATTCGAGTTTTTCTTGGGGACGGGTCTCTATCCGGCTTTTCGTGTGTTGTGATAAGGGGGTAAAAAGCTTTTCCTTGTGCGAGCAGTGAGCAATCGCGACTGCGGCGCTTATCTTTATTCATCTTCGCGAACAGCGTTGCATATTCGACGGGCGACAATGCTCCCGAGAAAAATTGTTAGCGCCACGACGCCATCTCCTTGTCAAACGCTGTTGCCAGCTTCTCACACTTCAGGCGGGACTTTGCCATCCGTGGACTCCAACTTGGTTGAAATTAAAAAGACAACTTGTGTCAAATTTAAACCTCAATTTTATTTTACCCATTGACACTATCCAATTTATAGTTTATTTACAATACATGTACACAATGGAAAACATTCCGTATATAAAACAACCCTTCAATATTCTTACTCGACTATTGATCTTGCAGCTCGAGCCCATAACGCTTCGATCTTCTGACCTTACAGATAAATGACTCCCCCCGACAAAGGATGCCTATCGAAAAATAGATAATGACCGTTAAGAATATCTAAGTCGTAACATGGGCGACAGCATTTTTTTCCACTGTTAATAAAATTGTTCCCCGGGTCGTTCGTCACGCTGGGCGTTTTGGTTTTGAGTAGTTTTTTTGTGGTGGCGGCGCTATTTTTGATTGTTAGTTTTGCCACTTATTTATTATTCCCTCGTAACATTTTGTTGTGGCTCGCACTCCCGTGGTGCGTTGTCCCATCAACCCGACACTGAACGCCCATTTAGCCGGAAGTTGGATGATGTCTCGGAAGTGTGGCGTCATTAGTTAGTTGTTTGGTTCCTGTCTGGTCGCGAACATCAAAATGTGCCAGGACGATGCTTGCTCCGGTTGGAGAAGAAGAAACCCGATAAGAGTCAACGATGCTCGTGTGTGGGAAATTGCAGATTTTCACTGAATCAGTATGTCTCCAATTTTGTTTACTGTCTGGATATAGTCTCAAATTTCTGGGAACTTTGCATTCACTATATTCTATCTCCAAGGCAACTCTTTTTTAACTAGGACGACGTTGCACGAATTAAAACGAGCCTATTTGGTTGCGATTAATATAGGATTATTATCGGTACCCTGCATTATTATTATTAATTATTAACGCATTATTAACGTTGATTCACCTTCAAATCACATGTGTATTCCGCACTTCCTTGGCGATCACAACGCTGTCCTAAATTGAAACTTCCGTTTCTACTCAATGTGTCTTCTTTTAATAAGAGCATTTCCAATTATTAATTGGACCGGATAGGCTTCCCTAAGTCTCGTTAATTCGGCGCTGGATTAAATATATTTTTTCAGTTGACCTTACGTGTTTCTAGTGTCACGGCTCCGTCTTCTACAAAATATCACGTCACCAAGCATTGACGGTCGGTCATTGCCGTTTGCCAGTCACTGTCAAAAATGGACCACCACCAATCACTTGATCCTCCGATTCCGAACACAGTTTCGCTAACGGTTTTGTTTTTGCGGGCGCTTCTT
>JAQGBY010006631.1:0-12815 GCA_034698785.1 Mycogona germanica
GCTAAATTTTATTTTTTCCCCTCTGCATTTATACTGCGTGTGCTTCAACAGTGCACGTAGGCAGGAAAGTTGAATTTGTGTTGCCTTGCTATTGGCGCCTCGTATAGTTACTAGATGGTGTTTCTATCTTCTACCTGTGGCCAACATTAAGGAGTCAACATGTGCTTTGTTTTTATTTGTATTATAATATAGGTTCAAGCAAAATTATTATAAGTTACAAATATTATCGAATGTGACTGCAGCAATAATGTGATAGAAGTCGAAATTGCGATAATTAGTATTTCACTATCGAATGTCGCAAGACTTGCGATTACTCAGCAAAGGACTATTCCAAAATTGCCACAATGACGACTTGACAGCGATACTAGCTGTGGCAATTGGAACCAAATTTTCTCAAGTTGTATTGCATCATAAACTAGGAATGCAAGCCGCCAATATACGGCCGTACATGTACTTCTTTGGTACACATGTATGGCTATTTGCAAGTGCGTGTTTGTGTGTATACCTTTGGTACACCTTGTTTTTCGTTGCAAGCAGACGTGAGAGAATGATCTCTGTATTGTACGAATGCCACAGAAGAAAATTATGAATGAACATATCTCGTGTAGAGAGAGGTGCGCGTAAAATGCGTGGGCAGCTCGCCTTCAATGGATTAGCGCATGCAAGGCGATTTATGCTCTCCGGCCGTGTCCTGCGTTCCAAATTGTGACTGGGGAACGGCGTCACGGTGGATTTTCTCTTGTCAGAGGACGGTGGGAGGCCACTTGGTGTGTTTTCAATGGGCGAAACCTTGAATCGATGCGGTACGCCACCTGGTGAGGTGTTTTGGTAGTTGTGATTTTTAGTTAAAATTGTTTTCATGCACATACACACACGCGTACAGGTGATATTTTTTATCGAATGCTTTCCAAATATTCGATTAGAAAAGTTTTGCTGACTGAGCAGGCATTAGGGAGAACCTTGTCAAGTCTGTGAATTTCATGTCCATGTAGTTTATCCTTTTAATTTCATGAGACAAACTTCTAGTAGATCAGCCATTTCATTACTTAATTATAAAATTGGGTTTTTATTGGTTTTAATTAATTTTAGTTTGAAAATTTTGAGAATTTAATTTGTCCATGTGCCCGAAATTGAAGAAGTCGTTAACAGATCCAATGTTTTAATCGATCCCATTTTAGGCTAAAATATTGATTTTACTAGGAATATTTTCTGACAAAATGAGCTTCATGTTGTCGTTTATTAAAAATCCTTACAGCAGAGGACTTATCACTTTCACATACGTAGTAGAATCTGGCGTACAGCATTAAAGAATACACCAAACTCGTTATATTAACTTTTAGGTTGGCATATTCAGAACTCACTAAAAAACTCACTTCCTCTTTGCTCTCCCCTAACTCACTACTTTTTTTTTGTTTTGTTAGACGTTTCCCTCCCTTCCTCCCCACCACCAGTCATCATTTACACTCCACGAGTCTAAGCCCGAGCGCGTGTTCAGGTAATGATTTTTACCTGCAAATACCTAGCTGTGGGGTTGGTCTACATGAGTACGCATTTACGCAGAATATCGGATGTGCTCAAGGTTACTCCGTGACTAGTCAGACAGGATGAATTAGTATTAGGCCTATCTATGCGTGGTGACTGGATAAGGAGGAGGTGGAGGAGGTGGATATTGTAATAATAGCATCTTGTGCGAAATGAAAATGGGGCCACGACCCATCAGTGACGTCACATCCTAATGTCGACCGCTCACTCCCCTCATCAAGGCGGCTTACATAATTGACAGCCGGTAATTCAAATCAAGTTTTATTTACCAGGTACTTTGTTCTTCTCGTTAATGCACTACAAGGAGCATAGCTTTCAATAATACTTTTGGAACAGTTCTAATGGTCAAAATGAAGGTTAATGATAAAAATTACCAGTTAGTTTTCGCAAGACGAGATTTACTTGATGTTGTCTTGGGGGAACTCTACATAGATTTCTTGACGAGAAATTAACTTATGTGAGACGAGGAGACTCTGGGCATGAATGAATGATTTTATTTTATTGTGCACAATTTATTGAAACCAAAACAAGTTTAATAAAAAAAAAGGTTCGTAGACATTTCGAATAGTAGCAGGACGAATTCAACGTACAAGTTTGGAAACGTCTTGGCTCGATCGAGTGGAAAAATAAAATAATATTACAGTTACTAAGAGTGAGTTATTCGGGCATGGCCTTAAAATAACCATAGGCGAAAAATATGCTAAAGTCGAACAAATACAGGACAGAAACCGTGGAAACCCCGACGGCGAGCTGGCGAGGCTCCATAAATAAAAGTATAATAACTGTAATTTAAGAAACATGAACACGCGGATGGACATCCTTAACAAATATCTCAGTTCGTTTGAATGTCTGTACATGTATCCTGAGGTGACGATAAATCTGTGAATATTCCGGTGTCGAGTTTACCTTATTATTCGAATGCTACTGGGTGATTCGCATTCAGCGCACATGTCACGTTAATCACTTTGAGAGAGAGATAGTGCCACGGTGACTGACGCCATTCAAGTTTAGATGTGACGTTCAACTTTGACAGGAGTTTTGCCATGTCTTATCCCTATGCATTTGGACGACTATTGCTCGCTCCATCGTTTATATCCACTGTCCGCAGCATCTTCGATAATCTAGCAAATCCTAAAATGTCAACTTCGAAGTTAGGTGAGGTGTGCCCAACAATTGCTAAGTGGGGGGAGGGAGAATGTTTGTTACATAGGGTCACGAACGCGGGGTCACACATCTCACATGGCGTGTCAGTGGGCGACGCTCCTTTTGCTGTACGGTGCAGGTGGGCCCGGGTGTCAATTTCTGACACCCGGGCCACAGAAATTCTTTCACGAGGTCTCTGTTAGTCGTTAAAGCAGGTTTTCATGTTTCGGTTGTAGATGACTGGTTAGGCGAATATTTTCCGTTTTTCCACTTGCACGCTATTTCCCTTTCCCGAGTTTTTAACTGTTTATTAAGGTAGTCTAACATAATTTCGCCTTGAAGTCTCCTTTACCGGGGGCAACATGGCAATTTTGATTAGCCTTCATACCTAGTTCGGGATCTTGTAACGTTTGCCTTGATCCTTTGTCTTTTCTTCCAATTCGAATGAAGGCACGAATAGGAACTTCTCTCGCCTGTCTTGTCTCGGCCAGGAATTGAATCCACGATCACGGTCATGGTAGTCCAATGGGTACCTAATCTTGCAAATTGACTCATTATTTTTTTCTTTCTCAAAATGTATATTATTTCAAATTTGTTAATTTATTCTAGCTGCCGCTATAGTTACACAAGAGGATATTTTGTACCTCTTTTCGGTGCGCTAGCTAGCACTACACGAGGTGGTAGTACTACCCTGAAGTGGGAAACTTTGCAGTGTAACCTTTATCTTCAATTAAAACCTGGTCTCGTTTTTGGTTAGTTCTGCATTGATAATAAACCAATTTAACGCGAACCAATGTAAAAACGAGTCTCATGATTGGGGAGAAGGGGGGAGGTGGAATAGGGATGGGCCAAAGCTGTCACAGGATCGGGATAAAGTTTTCAGTGATTTTTCAAGTACCCGATGGTGCATGCAAGCTCAAAGTCGGGTGTTGTGTGCGCGTGCGCACTCGGGCACTTCTCTTTTCGACGGTGAACCCTGACCATCCTTTTCCTCCACTCTCTATCCCAGCAATATTCATCTCGCGTACTCCCTGTCCGACTCTGTTTTACAGTTATGGATCAACACGACGACCATCCATTTTGCACGCCACTTCGGATTAAGATTCGGTCTTCGTTGCGCTTCAATTATCGTTAGTGGCACCGTCGATTTGCTGACTAAATAAATGGGGAGGATACGAAAAAGAAAATATAATACAACGTGTGTTGAATTTCAAAATGTTTGATTTCCGTAGAATATTTCGGGACTTATGATTAACGACGGGAATTAAGTACATCCTCTCACCAAAGCGATACTTTCTTCAGTCGTGCTTCATACGTAAAACCAGATCTCGATTAATCATTTTCAAAACGCAAACGTATTAGCTAAGCAGCACCCAGCGTTGATTTAACATGTGTTTCAATGGAAGTTTGTTGGTAAAGAGCTGTAACCACATTGTTTGGCTCAAGTTATTTCACGCTTTCCTTCATGAAATTGCGTTTTGTTTAGCGTGTTGGAAATGATATTTCCACTTTTTACTTTCAGAAAAACTGGCACGATTAAACCGGTCTCTGTGCAGTGGACGTTATTATTTATTAAAAGGGCCAACTTAATTAGTTTGTACAAATTGACTCATTCAATTGCAATTCTCATCACCGCTCGCGTGCCGATATCAGCCTAGCCTTACAGATGTTTTACAGTTAACTGCCAATTGACCTAATTGTTTAGCCGTTGAGAGTTTATTTTAATCAATCACAATTGCACTAATATATGTGTAGTTATATAGTATTTAGTTTTATATATTATATATATATATATGTGCTAGCATTTTTAAACCACCACTCGCTTTTGAATGGTTTGTAACGCACATGGATGCGAATTTCATCGTCAGGCTTAACTCATTGCTGCACAGCCCCCCCTGATGTTTGTGCGTCTATCGTATAATAAAGATATGTTGTATATATGTGTGTATATATATATATATATATATACACACACATGTACTGTATATTGCTCGTGTGCATTGCATTCACAGTGTGATATTCCTTGTGGGTGGTTTTTTCTTCGCTCTTATTCTCTTCATTCTTACGTTCTGACGTTCCCTCAGTCTCTGAATAACCCGTATGCGCTGTACACAACAATAATGGATGACTTAGTAGATGCACTTCCCTACCTCTCCCTTTCTCTCCCCCCCCCTTCCCCATCAGCCTTTATTGATGTATTGCGTTTTATTTTGGTGTTACTTTTGACAGCGACATCAAAACGCGAGCAAAACTTACCTCGACTACTGTCTTGGCACTTGTATTTTATATTTATAGGCGGCAGCCGTTTCCCACATTATGTCGATACATGTACGGTGAATGTGCGTGTATATAAATATACATTATCGCCGTATCTCTGTATGTTCATTGGGTGTTCGTCTCGCTTTTTATCTGGACGTTGGCGCTAAAAGTGTATTTCTGTGTTGGCGTAACAAAATGTCGGCAGCGTCCACGTCTTTTAAGGGTTTTGTTGGCCGCAAACCATTCAATCGTCCAACCCTGGCGGTCTTTGTGCACCCCTGATCTATCTCACCATCAGTTCGTGTTTGCTGTATCAATACATGGCTAAGTTCTATTTTTTAAACTTTTTTTTTGAAAATTAACGTTTTTACAATAATTTTCTTTCAATAAACTGAATGTGAAAGTACCATATATCTCTATTTTAACATTTTATTTTAAAAAAAACTTATAATTTACCTTTTAATATTGCAAATCATTCTTTTCTCAATATTATTAATTTAAAAAATAGTCATTGATTGATGTTTTCATTGTTTTTCATTTGTTCGTCAAATTCTTTGTTGATGCGCCATTTCGTTTATTGAAACAGTTTTCTTTTCCAGTTTTGAATTTATTTGCAATCATGTGAATACGTTTTTAAAAAAAAGCTACCAAAAATGGCTCATACCTCTTGGCATTTGATTCTGGAGCAGCCTCGTTGTTTCGTTTGCGAAGCTTGGTCAACTTCGCGCGAGTTCTCGCGATCGATCCGAGAGCGATCATCATTAATAAACGTCTTTGAAAATGTTCAGGAGATAATTCGCTCGACGCCGGTCAAGGCATCGATGTCCAATTATTTGGCCATTGAAGATTACTAATTAGAAGATAGATTAGCCCCCACCGATGCTGACTGTTATCATGTACTGTAGAATTCGCGGTATAGCCGCCAAATGAGCAAATTCTCACATCATTTATTAAGAAGTTGTCAGAGGTGTCGAGTGGCCGAGAGGTTAGCGTGCTTTCAAACTCGCGGCTCATGATCGCGGTTTTGATTCTGTTCTCTTTCCTAGGCAGCCTAGGTTAGACAACATTACAAGGTCACCTACCTGGTGGGGGGGGGGTTATTTTTTTATTTTTTTTTTTTAATTCACTGAAGTGACGGGTCACAACAGGAAGATTCTGTACCCCTCTCAGAAGTCATTCTTATAAAGCACCATAGCAATTTTGGCATTGTGCATTTTGTGTGTTGCATCTTGTTTCTTTTAAACCTTGCTACCGAATAGGCAAGAAAATTGCTTCGTTGAAGTCGGCTCTGAATTAAATTCTGAAAATACATTTGGAATTGGAATTGGAATGGATATCGACGTAGAAACAAAACAAACATAATCAGGTTCACTAGTCATTTTCAAGTTGAAAGTTTTTATTTTTTCCTGTTCTTTTTCAGCGGGCCACCTGGGCATAGTTTTTTATTTTTAATTCACTGAAATGCGGACACAACAGGAAGATTCTGTACCCCTCTCCGGGCTTAGGCACTTTGTGAGAGGCACATTTTCACCAGTACCCCGGCCAGAGCCGCGCCGGGAATCGAACCCGGGACCGCCGAACAACAGTCCGTCTCTTAACCAACTGCGCTACGACGGGTCGTACAACGAAGGGTAGTTGGCCGCGACTTGCCTAAGGAGCCTGTGTCCTTGTGGTTGCGTTGGTTGGTTGTGGACCGTCGAAGATGTTGCCTCATATTTCTATTCTGTGAGCTAAACTAGAAATACAAATCTTCCAGCATTGCCAATTGAATTTGTCATTGCGTCGGATGTGCATCCATGTGGTAAAAACTCGCCGTCGAACTCCCCACATGATTAATTTCGTTAATCCTTGGCGGCTTCTTTTTCTTTTTCCACCGAATCTACTTTTTCTTGTTCGGTGAATTTCCCAACGTGATATGTCACCGACTAATGGTTCCTCGGTTGCTGCTTGTTGAGATGAGCTACCGCTGTGGTTTCGACGCTTCTCCAGGCAGGGTGAAAAAATGCTCACCCGGAGCGCGAAGATGCACGCGTGTTTACCAGTAACTGATGAAACCTAGGCATTTTTTCCCCCAATTTATTTTATCCTCCCAAAATTCGCTCGACATCCTGCCTCTTTCACAGCTTGCCACAACCCATCTATTCCAATTACGCCTTTCAACGGTTTAAAACGTAATGTCGATTGATAGTTCTCGATACGGGTGAAAAACGTTGTTTTAAAATGCGATACATGCGCGAGAACTACACGTACTACACAAAACTTCGCACGCATTTGGCTTATTTTTTTATTCCACTAAAATATAAATTGTTCTTGGTAACATTGCAACAGATGTCGCTTGTGTGGGTTAGTAGAGGTCAGTGTTCTTCAGCGACTTCTGAATTCCTTTAGAACAACTTTGAAAAATATACTTTCTGTTTGTTTGGCGCCTATGGCTACACTGAGTTACAACACGAAAGAATAGCAACTTAGTATCGATAACTATGAAGGCACTAAATTTCTTCTGTCCAAGGGGCATTCAGAATTAGATTTGTGGAACATTCGGTTATAAAATATTATCGATAGTTGTGGTGAAATCGATATTATCGTTCATATGAATCAGTTGGTTCGTTGCAGTCATATTCGTTGGATGATTGGAACTGCCGATGCTAAATTCGAATTTCTCCACCCCCCTCATAATTATTATCGGTTATTTGTAATTGGGATGACCAAGCCTTTCTAAACTTCTGTGTTCGCTTCTGACTTCAATTGGTCAAACGGCAACACTAATTTAATTGGTAGAAAATATTTTGTAATTGTTTTGATTGTATAGTTGCTATTTTGTATCGTAACGAATGTTAATTGCAGTGTTCCTTTAAATTATTAATTTTGTGATTTTTCATCTTTAGGCGCTTTGTAATGTTTCGACAACGAGTAATAACAACGCGGATGTTGTTTTGACAGAATTGCGTCAGGCCATTGCCAGGAAAGGAATCTACTGTAAACAGCAACTGTAAGTATTTCGTTTCACATTTAAATGGGCGTTATATCGAGTGATATATATGTTAAGTTGCCAATAAATGCGAGAAATTAGCACGCTGAATCTGCGTTGTATACGAATAACGTCACATTACGTTGCGAAAAGAACTGAAGCCAATTGCTTGGCTGTCGCAGTCGGTCTGCCTATATATATTATGACACTGTCGGTAATTTTTTGACGCATTAATCCCTACTGGTACTTACTGTTCTATCATTGGTCGAGCGGTTTCACGTGACAACGACGCTGTGAATAACCGTGTCACTGTGTCAAAAAATGGTGATGCCATGCACCAGATAATTACGAAAGTATGTATAGTTGCAAGTTGTTCTTGATGCGTCGCAATATAATGCCTTATTACATGGTCCAACAACGAAGCGTATCGCTATTGAATTTCTTTTAACCTTTTCTGTCGATTCGAGCACTACCGCGAACATTGGCGTAATTAACATTCAGACACTTCAAATGTGTAGCCAACGAAACGGCACAAACACAGAAGCATCGTTACATTTGTTCTTAAGATGGCAATCACATTTGAATATCATTTCAATTACTATAATCAATACAATACCAATACCAATATACAATACCAAAAATAATTGTTTCTGGAATAGAAACAATTATTTTTGGCTATCATTTTAACGAATCAGATATCAGTGATGCTGTTGTACGTAAGGTCTTTGACAATGAAATTTTATTTTATTTTTGATTGATGATTCCTAATACTTCGTATTCTGAATAACAGTATTTTAGTCGCATGGATGTACTGGGTGCGGGCCACGCACGAGAACGGTCAAGTACAAGGAATTTGCCGAAGCTGTGGATTTACTCCCTCCTAAATATTTAAAGTAAAACACACAGCATATGGTTTTCTGTTAGTTTAGTGAGCAAAGGTGAGGTAAGGTTAGATTAGGGTACATTGAGTTCATTGCGCAGTTGTAGCGTTGAGCTACAGACAAAGCTTCGACAAAGGCGAACTTCTTGTACTTGACCGTTGTCGTAGTTCCCTTTCTCGTGCGTGGCAGCGACCCGATGGACTCGTCCATTTAAATAATCTCAAAACCCAGTCAATTAAACTATGTCCTGTGTATGTTTGGAAAGCAGCCTTATTATATTCCACTTTTCATTTTTAAAAAAAATTTACGAATTAAAAAAATTCGGTATCCGTCGGCTTAGGTGAAAATTTATTAGTCACAAATAATGAGAATAGGACGTCTTGAATATACATGTATATAATAAATAACAAGTTGATATAATAAATACCGAGTCCTCCCACATCCTTATCTCCCGAAGAAAAATTGTAATGATTTTAAAATATTTTATATACAATTGTATTTTGTGGAATTTTCCTCGGGAGATGATAATGTGGTGCAGTGATTTTCATTTTAGTTTTTATTCTTATTAAATAATAGTTGTGTTATTATTTCATTTGAAGAGTTTGTCGCCGACTCTGTTCGTCATTTTTCGTCCGGCGCTGTCCCGGACACAACTTGTTATTTATTATTCACGTCAAGCTTGGCAACACGAGAATTAAGATACTTTATTGCGCTTCCAACCTCTGGATATTCTGTTTGTATGAAAATACTGCTCCCTGACCAAAGAAGTGTTATTAGACGTGCCGCAATAGTCTTTTTTTTCTGAGTGGGGTCAGTATAAGTTAATGACCTGCTCAATTACTGTGCTCACGTTAGTGTGAAAAATAACAATTCCTCAAAATAACATACTCGTAGGGTTCATACCGTTGGCATCCCGTATTTATCGAGGTTTTAGATGCGTTGAAAGTCTTTTCTACAAGTTATTATTGCATGTTCCTTCTCATGTCTTGCATTGAGTTTTCCAGAGCGATGCTGCTGCCTACTCGTGTTTTAGGGTTCTGCTCACCTCAAATTAGTAGTCGGTCAGATTTTAGCTTACGAGTATTTGAGATCGATAATCGGGGTATAATTAAAAAGAAAACTTCTTTAATTGATCATTTAAATATTATCGAAGCTGAACGTTTTGAGTTATTGGCCTCTTCAATCTCGTTCTTGAAATTCTTTTTCCATGTAAAGTGTTCTAAAGTAATTTTTTTCAGCAGGAAGCAAATATATTATGGCTGTTGACGGTATTAGCGGTAGTCTCATTAATAGTTTGCAAAACGATGCCAGTCGTCCTCGGCTCTGGTAAAGCGCTTTTCCAGCGAGCAGAGATTGTGTTCAATGTCATGGATATGGGCGCACTAATTGGTCTGCGTGACCGGATATTGTTTAAGCGCATGCGCATCGGAGTTAATATTCGTCACTATTATCATTGTATTGGTAAACGTGAAAGAATTTTTAGCAATAATAACGTTATACACGTTGCTCTGCAAGTGTTGCTAAGTCCTCCTGAGGCCCCTTATGTTCTCAGGTTGATGAACTAGACGAAAATGATCCATCGCCAATTTTTCGAATGCAAATATTTTTATGTTCCGGCGTAGTCGTTGTCAATTAAATTATTTTTTCAAGGGCATCCATCCCCCAGTTCAATTTTCTAGTGGGATCTTTTTTTTTTTTTAAGTGAATGAAAAGTCTTTGTGCAAATACATTTCTCTAAAATAGAAAAATGAAAGGTTTTGCGCCGTCTATGGAGAATTCTGCTAAATCACACCCGAGGTACCAGGAAGATAAGTGTTGCGTGAGAATGAGATTCACGAAAGATGTGTATTTCGACAACACGAAGCGGCGTTATTACGCCTGGGATATTAAGAAAAAAATCCCGAGATATTCCCTATTTTTAAAATGCGTAATTTACAGGAAATTGGTGCCAAAATGTCAACAGTTACTCACTGTAGCGAGGGACGATATATATATTTCAATAGCGGTTTCCACCGGAAATATGCCCGTGTGTGTGAGTGGGAGGATTGAGTTCAGGCTTATAGGTACTCGAACTGCGCCGGCAAATTAGTGTAATATATATATATCTATACTTGATTTCCTTTTCGCTTTTTTATTCTCCTTTTTTTTAAAAACCTCTCCCGCCTTTTCTTGCACCATCGTACAGTGTATGTATTATACCTGAATGGGAAGGGGATGTAGCAAGAGCGTGCGTTTAGCCGAGATGGTGTGTGGGGGGCTCGACACGGGATGGATCCAATTGGTGGGGAGGGAACCGTGGCTTGGTCGTGGGAGGAAACGCTACCAGGTGGAACAGAAGGAGGGAGAGAAAAAAGTGTGAATGAAATAGTAAAATTACGCGAAAATCGTTTCTGAATCTCAGCCAGAGCCTTCTCGTGGAGACATTCCGTTCAGTCTGACTGAACACGATAAGAGACCTGGCTTGCCCATACCTAGGCGCATTTTTCGTTGTATGAGACGCAGGAAGGCAGCAGAGCATTGACCAGTTTTACCCGTTTGGGGCATCTTCCGCACGTTTGTATTAATCATTTTTTAAATATAGATTTCCACTCTGAGATTCGAACCCACAAAGTATTAAAAATCGAAAGATTTCCTAGCCTTATATTTACTAGACAGTTTTACGCTTCTGAATCAGCTACTCGATCAGGTCGGCAGATGGTCCGCACTATGCAACACACGCATGGCCTTTCCGCCGACACCGACTATTATAACCAGCGAATGATAGGAACACACGGCACTTCATTTCTTTTTTTTAATACTTTGTTGGGTCGACGTTTCATTGAAGGAATCACGGTTCCACAATGTAATGATGTCTTATATAGAGATTGCACCTGTATGTTTTTGTTGAGGAATGTCCTCCTGTTACCCCGTGTTCGCGTGTGTGCTTGAAAAGCTATGAGTGAGCCAATCTCGGCGTTTCCGTATATTCTTTAGTTGAATTTCGGATAGAAAAGAAATCACAGAGTTAAAATTGGAGTTCATTACCTCATGGAGAGGGTTTTCTCGAAGCGTTTTTTTTTGTCGGGTGCTCGAACAGTGCTGACATTTGCCACTTGTGACTTACCTGTCGCTGTCGTCAACTCCGTTGTGCCTTTCTTCAAGTATGATTTGCGGATTGCGCTTACGCATGTGGCCGTCGCCCGCATCGTAGTGGCCAGTTGCTGGGGCAACGTGTGGCTCTTGCGCTTTTATAACAATAAAAGTTGCAGATTTTTCAAGTAGGAAACTGTTTAGAGATGGAACATGTTTGTTGGGTTTGTCGGGGGGTGGAGGTTGAACCCCTGCTTATTTTTTGGACCCCCACACCCTGCCTCTGGCGTTCCGTGATTCTTCTATAATTTCTCAACAATCTCTCACGCTTCTAGTGCTTTAAACGAAAAGTTATAGGGATGTAAATCACTAGATTTCAATGAAAAGATTAAAAAAAATTGCGCTTCGCGCATATTTCATTTATTTAATTTCTACGTAATTTTGGTAAGTTTTAATGCATAAAGTCCTGCTTCTGGGGATACTGATATTTTTATTTAAATTGATTAGTTTATTCTGATTAAATAATAGTTGTGCTATTATTTTATTTGAAGAGTTTGTCGCTGACTCTGTTCGACTTTTTTCGTCCGTCGTTGTCCCGGGCACAACTTGCTCGTTAAACATTGGCATTTACATTCACTTTTTATGTATTTCAAAGACAGTTTATAATTTGTTTTGTTTACAACGTTGATAATTTAGATGTGCGTGCGCTGTTGTGGACCATACGTTGTTTTGCGATGACGATGTCGCTTTTTTGTTTAGCTTGGCCACACGCAGCCTGGCACGCCCAACTATCATCTATCAAATCTAATCACGATGACATGCGCTATTGAAGCTCAGATTTTAAGCAGTGACAACGTGGAGTGGCCACGGCAGCAGCAGCAGCACCACCACTTGTACCTCTCTCACTTTCTAGTTCCATCTCACGCGAACGTCCGTCAGTCCAACTCCCGGGG
>JAQGBY010006632.1:0-12814 GCA_034698785.1 Mycogona germanica
CGCCGGGAATCGAACCCGGGACCGCCGAAACCACAGTCGGTCACTAAACCAACTGGGCCACGACGAGTCGTACAATATACATATATAATTATTATTAAATATAGTATTAAAACAAAATTCGAAAAGCAAATTCGGCCGATAACTGATCGGAATTTGTTTTACGTTCGAGCAAATGAAAATTTACGAATAAGCAAGCATTCAAGGATGATTTTTAGTTTGGACACATGTTTCAAATATGCCAGTACATTTTGTTATTTCTTTAACGATCGTTTTGGCCGCATTAAAAGGAGAAATGAAGTTTACGAATTCTCTTTTTTTTAAAGCCCTACATAATCATTGTTGTACACATTTTTCGGTGTCCCGGATTTATGAAGTATTTCATCGTCCCCACCCTTACAGCATCTGCAAAACAAAGCGTTATTGTCCAATACGAGTCTTGTCTAACTGTCACAGAACGGCATAAACTCATTTCTAACAAACACAAGTTCCACAATGGGCGAGTCCCAGATATGGTAAAAGTGTAAACGTACAATCGCCTCTCGAAGGGACACACACACTCAACGAGAATGAATTCAATGTTTATAATTTTGAGGCCAAGCAAAGTGGACTAAAAAAAACACACACATATATCTAGTATTCGAGGTTGCCGTCTCGAGATATTCTCGACCGATAGGGAGAGTCGTATCGCTCTTGCATCAACCCGCTTAAACAAAACCAAAGTGGGACAAATCACGGCAAACTCAATCCTCCAGCGACTGAAAAGTATCGAAAAATACGAAGCCCTAGGAAACGTATGTAGGATTCGAAACGGTGAATGCGATTAAACTGTCAGGATAAGCGAGAAACTGTTGTGAAAATAGTTAGCACATCAGATAAATCATTTTATCAAGATAAGATTAATACGGAGGGTTCAGAACAAATACTGTAGGATAGTATGTTATTGATAATTCGTGAAATTATCTTAATAACAAGTGATGTTCCAAGGATGGAGCGAAGATATCTGAACATAATGAGAAATTTCGCCTGAAGTAGAACTACAAAGGCTTTAAAGACAACAACAAAAAAATCGATGGGATAATGAACTTGACTATCCGCTAAGTATGTATAATCGGGGTATTAAAATCGGGGGTATTAAAGTATAATCACAAACCCGGGAAATTGTGGTAAGTCCCCAGTCACGGACAGAAATAACCCAAGCATAACCACGAATTTCAAGAAACGCTTAATGCGGAGTTTAAAGAATATATCATCAGGAATTGTGGATTCGCCTATAGCGAAGCTTCAATCGTGTTTTATGTCGTGGAGATAAATTCATAGAATATCGATAACAAATATTCCGGATGTGGTATGCTGGGAAGAGGTCGACTGAACCAAATCGTAGATAGTCCGAATTTCGGACAATGCGCCGTACTTAACTGTAACAATAGAACGGCGCCTCGTTTAAAATTAAACCAATTAGTTTCGGGCAGTCATCTTTTCTGTTTAGGTCAACTAACGATTGCAGATACAGATGATTGCATCACGAAGCGGCTCTTTTATTTTAAAAAAAATTTAGAAGGGTAAAACCCAGATGCCGAAACTGTTGCTACCGAACTCAGTGAAGTGAGTGAGGCGTTGCCTTGAGAAGATTCTCAAAATTATATTATTAAAACCCACCTTTTTTTCGGTTAGTTAGTTTAGGCACATGAAAAAATTATCCGCCAAGAAGTTTCCTCACATTGTTCTCACCGTAACCAATCATTAAGTAGCTACTTCCCCTATTAAGATCGGCGTACAAATTTCGGCTTTCTGATTGCGGATAGATTTTTGGATAATGGCGAGTTTAACAGTCAATTTTTTAAACATTGGTGAAAATTGTTTTTTTTATCATAAGACGATTTTCGAAAGAATCGCTAAGCTGCAATAGAAACTTTGGGTTGGGACTTTGAGGCCGACAAAAGATGTTAATCCTCCACAATAACCATTCCCAACCAACTTCCTAGCAACTATCATTTTTCTCAACACCATCTAATTCAGGCAAATTTGAAGATACAAAAATTAAAAAAATAAAGCAGTTCTCTGGCCAACGATCCATTTTAGTGTTAATAGCTGCAATAGAAACTTTGGGTTGGGACTTTGAGGCTGACAAAAGATGTTAATCCTCCACAATAACCATTCCCAAACAACTTCCTAGCAACTATCATTTTTCTCAACACTATCTAATTCAGGGAAATTTGAAGAAACAAAAATGCAATTTTGTCTTTAAAAAATAAAGCAGTTTTCTGGCTAATGATCCATTTTAGTGTTATAAACAACCGTAAAAAAGTTTATCAAAGACGCTACACCAAAGAAATTAGTTAAACTCCTCCAAAAACTATAAGGTAGCTCAGAACGTGAAGACATCATGTCAGCAGATTGCAAGTCAGCAAGTCGAATGGTTAAAGTCGTAGACAAAGTAAAAAAACCTAAATAAAATGTTCAAAAATTATCAAATTATCAAAATCCAGCGTGGGATGCCTGCATGTACTACTGTACTCAACGTGGCATCGTGTGGTTTTTGTCGAACGTCGGAATCTTTTTAACAGGAAAATTAAAAATATATAAGCCTAATTCCTTGATTGAACACAAGGAAAGAATTTCCATTGGAAACCCACGGCCATTTCTGTGTGAAGGCAATAGAAGACCTTTCCTTGTTCACTTTTTTTCCTCACGCCCAGAAGCGTGAAATGCGCGAAAAATAAACAATTCAGGAAGCGCATCTTGCCATTTGCTTTTCTAGTTGATTCGCTACTTAACATTACGCTACAGGAGTTTATCTTATGATACATATTTGGTTTCACTACTTTCTTAGACTATTTTTATGAAAAGCATGAAACATAACAGTTTAAATAAATAATATATATGACACGAATATGAAGGGCGAAATGTTGAGGTAGTAGAGCGAAAAATTGTCTTACAAAATAATTTACAACAATTAAAAAAGTGTCATAAAATGTTTACAGACTGCTTCGTCGGATTTCGTCGAATATTAATTTTTCTAGTGGTCCGGATTCCTTTAAGTCATTAAAACTACTTAAGAGTTTTTTTAAATCATGCTAAAAATCCAGCATTTTCTGTTTTGTTGTCTATCACCTAAATTCAGCATGCTCTGCGCACCCTGTACACAACCCTAATGGCGACTCGCATGATGCCTACCTACGCACCATGTATAAATTTTTAATCCGTTACCTCCTGTCACGGGTGGAGAAAAAAAAAACAGTGATGTAACCTGCATTCTGGCGTAGGGGGGGGAGCAAAAGCTGGCGGTCAAAAAGCTGCTTTCGAGTCGACCAGATGATAACTATAAGCCTACTGGTTCAACGCCGATGAGCACAGCACAGCAGATGATAACTCATACGATGCAACTGGTTTGACGACGGAATGGATTACCCCCGCCTTGTTTGTAGGCAGTCTAGGCACAAATAATTATATGCAAATAAACGAGTGGAGATGTCACACTAATAAGACACGAGAGGTGACAAGGAAGTTCAAATGGCAGCGCACGTCCCAAAAGAACGACGAGCCCGAGTCAGCCACGGGTGTAACCATTTGGCAGAAGGAATAAAATGATTACTTCAATCAATCGTACCAAAATGGTCAATGAGCTACTTTATAAATCAGACTTAACTTCAACTCCTATTTCCCCAGAGAACCCCAGTTCCCGACAAAGGAACGATCAAAGAGATCCTGTTAAAATAGGAGAACCCAATGTTCGTTCTTAACTGTCCTTTTGACCCCCCGCCACAATTTTTAATATTTTCACTTCGCTGGTGTCGTGTGGAGAGCCATTCCACTAACCCATAATATGCCATTACATCATGTTGGCAATGTTGAAAACTGGGACAGTGGTAATATTTTACCAGATTCGGGCTGGAGCATCAACCCGGTGCACTCAACAAAAATGCAAGACAACTCGAATGAGGAAGTCATGTCTGTCTTGTTTAACTCTTATCAGCTCCAATATCTTCGGGGAAAAAATCGCTTTTCGCATGCATTTTGGACTTTCAAGTCAAGATTTGCAATTGGTGGCGTCATGTCTGTGGACCAAACGTAATCGCAATTCAAACTTAATTCGTTCAGAATTTACAAACAGGATATTTGTTTTTATAAGAATATCCCATTACCAGCTCAGACATGCAGCGGTGAATTGGCTAAGGTATAATTTGCCGAACTTGATTAACCTGAATCTCATGAACTGTCACAGCCATTGCGGTGTAGACGCTTCCACTCCTTCTAATCTCAAACCGGAATGACCGATAGACGAGAGATAACAATGCGAACCATATATTCGACAAGGAGAAGGCCCGTTCCACGAACGGGTAATAAGACTGAGGGTTTTGACTACCACCAATATTACTAACAGCTCAATTCAAACCCACAATCATCATACTCAAGTATATGTGGAGTGACGACGAAGGAAGCAAATACAGAAGAAATAGTGGAAACTTAGTACTGAGGCTGCTGCTGACAGATGGAGCGAGCAAGATATGATTGTTCGATTATCTCGGATGAAGCATTTTCAGGATGCCGCATTCTTTGTTGCCCCGTTTGCTCCCAGGTGGCGCGGCGGCTGCGTTCGGCGCAGGGGTATATAGGAAGTCGCGCATCAACAAGCCGAAACCGCTCGACCCGCCTCGACTGTTACTCCACTCTGGCCGCCCATCCGTCCACACACATATACAGGTACATACATACATAAGCCTACTCCGGTACACCTTTTTCCTGTAGACCTGACTTAACCTACATTCGCTCGCTCGTTCGCGCGGGAACGATCGGACGAACGAGATTCTCGAAGAAAAGTCACAAAAAAAAGTGGATCTGCTAAACTGTATACATGCTCGGCATAACAATTGGTGAGAGGCGGGGATAATATTTTGAAATATTAAGTCAAACCACAGTTGGCCAGAGCAAGAAAGAAACAGGCTCGAAAAACTTAAAAAGGTAAAATTCAGGTGTTTTTTAAAGAAGCTTTAATGGTTTTGCCAGGCTAAATTACTATAATTATTATGACTGCTCTAAACAAATAAAACTAACGATTAAAAATTGTTTCATGAAGAATTGGCGGTATAAAATCTGTGAACTGCAACAAACTTGTCCTATTTATTGTTAAGTATATGTTTTAGAAAGTGCTTGATTTAATATGTATCATCATTTATTAGTTGATGACAATTAGTTCACAGTCTTTTCAGGTGTAGCATTAAATTCAAGCATGCACAAACCAAAAAAAAGCTACACATTATCCAGGTTTTCGAATTTTTTACCTCTAACGAACATTTATCTCAAATGTTCCACATCTTTCTTATTCTTTCTACTTTTATGATACCCTACAAAAACAATTTCTGAAATGCAATTTCGAAAGGAGGAGCCTCAAGCAGCAATATTGATAAAAACATTAGTGCTTGAAAAATGTCAATGTTAGAAAATAACGACCTCAATTTGGAATTTGTAGAATTTTCTTCAGTTGACAAAACAAATTTTAAGCAACACAGAATAATAAGAAATCTCAAAAAGAATAATAACCCAAAGGTGTTAAAATAAAAGAGTTCATCGGTTCAGTATTCTGACCAGCTTGGGAGTAGGTAAACTCGGCGACACGGCGGGGCCGCGGTTTCTTTCTGCCTCAAAAAGAAAAACTCCTGTATTCGACAACAAGACTTGCTCAAGAAAAATAGAAGAAAAAAGCTGCTCTGTCCCTGTGTCCCGTTAACCGCGACGTGACAGCCGGTTTGCGCAATCTTATCAAATGAGAACTCGAACAGCCAGTTAAGCCAACCTGTTCAATTAAAAAGAGCCAACAGTTTCGAACATACTAGAACGCAGGTAGAATTGACGGACACCAATGGACGAGTTGGGTGTAAGATTTTAAAAATATTTCGTTTCCGAATATGATATAGATTCGGCTCGTAAAATTCTTCTTTCGAATCACTTCTTGCATATCAATCTTGTGAGGAACTCTCGTGGCTACCAGTAGAAACAAGTAGAAACACTAGCACTGACACCCCCCAATTGACAAACCGAGCAAAATAACCCGAACTCTTAACATTTACTGAAACTTCACGAAACTGTAAAGATGATTGGTTCACGAAATTGATAACAAACGCGACTCCAACTTCGCAATTAATCTCGAAACTTTCAGTGAAGCTATATATTTTTTAATTAACAAAATCTCGTTTCATGGTAGGAGAAGCAATGACATCAGGCATAGAAGAAAAAAATCGCATCCCCGCCGATTAAACATTAACAATTTGGTCTCCAATAATACCTGTAAATTGGACGTCTTTTTCATCTTCTTGAGTAACAGACGTAATTAAATTCTACCGGAGACGGCCAATTCGAGACTACCCAAGTTTCCGAATTTTGTTACCTATGAAATTGTAGAGCCAATGGGTTTATCTTCAAATGTTGTAGTCCAGATTATTTGCTGTGTTCGGTTTGCTCGAGCCGACGATCACTAATTCATTCGTACAAACAAAAGTGTAGAGCCGAGAAATGAGGTCTGAGTCAGCCATGTATCAACATCAGGGTCTTCCACAACATAAAACATTTATTTTACTAACAAAGGATATTGATACGGTTAAGAAACTTTTAATGTACTTGGTATGAAAGTATTGAGGATAGATTTCAAATAAGTTAAAAGCAATTTTGACGAATCAACTGATAGAAGTTGAAGGAGACTGACAAGGGAAGAGAGACGAAAATTATCTATGAAAACAACAAAGGTGAATTTTTTGTTGGAAGTGCGTTTACAGAATCAACCTTGCAAAAATAAAAACACAGGTGCTTATGCTTTTTACAGAAAGATGGATTGATTTTGTAGGTTCGTGCCCAGAGCAGTCCAACCCAACCCAACCAACAAAGAAATTTCGATGTAGACTATGTCAAGGTGAAAACCGTTGTGAAAACCGTTTTGCTATAGAACCAACAGGGATATCAGCAACGGAAAACACAATCGCACGGAATTAGAATCACAAAGAAGCTGACAGAAGAAAACACTGTATACTGTTTAGTAAAAATAAAAATGTACACGTACGTGTGCCTAAGCGTCACACTAGTTGTGCCAACCGCTTGAATTAACTAAAAAAAATGATAATCCGCTACAGATGTTGCCTCCCCTGATCCGTGCAACGACCAAAACCAGTCTCTGAGTATTATCTCTTTTGTTTCCGACTTGTGGTCGGCCGCACCGCGAAACCGTAACGCAGCGGGCGACTGAATTGTGAATGCAATTTTATAACCGTGGCCGATAAAAGTGACATTAAAAAATGAATGGACAAAAAAAAGCATAAAAAAAGAGACCGCACACACCGTGTCCGATAAACACAGTAGCGCACATACATATGGATTTCTGTATTTTTAATGCGAGCCGACATCGCCTCGAAGACCACCACAGAGGTCAACACAGTAGCCATATGGTGAACGGCCACAACTTTTGTCCGGAATGAACTTTACCGCAACTCATTCCACAAACGCAACAATTGTGTACAATTTGGATTTGATTGTTGGAATATAACTTCAAATTTGATACGGTCTCAAGGTTTGGATTAAAAGCAGATGATAATTAAATCCAATGAAATTGACCTCAATCAGAAAATTTGATTTATTTCAAGCTCCAAGAGTAAAACTGATGCCTACAAAACTTGAAACTCTGATTTTCGTGCCAGCATTTCCGGTGAAAAAATACAAAGATATTAAAGAATTCCATAAAAAAGCGGATATAAAATAGGTCAATTGGCAGGAATAAGGAACACCTATGCAAGTTATATCCTACGAAAGTCCTAAACGCACTATGATTAAAATTTGCTAACACATTTTGTAACCTACTATTAAGGAGTTGACCTCAGATGACAGCGGTGCACGAAATTAGCAGGTAAAGTGCGAAAGGAACAAAAAAATAAAGCGGCATATAAATAAATAAAGGCGACAGGGGGCACTGTCATCGAGCGTGCAGTCAGTTCGGTAGTCACGCGGACCGACAGCAGCAGCAGGAGCAGGAGCACCACCGTCTCTGTCGGAGGCGCGCACGCATCGACGCTTCTGTCTCACCTTTTCACCCGGGCTGACCCGCGCGCGCTCAGGAGATCGCTGGGCGAGGATGAGGGGAGAGAGAGAGAAACTCAGATAGACGAAAGAGCGAAAGACAACGGTAAAAAAAAGGTAATCCGAAGAGCCGTCACTCACGTCTTTATCCTCCCAAGATACCCAAGAATCACGAGTAAGGACACCAGGTGAGAAGAACGTTCGTGCACATGGCCGGACTTCTCAGAAAATCTACACTCTTTCGGGCACGCTTATTTTAAATCTCTAGACTGTTGCGTGAACAAATGTCCTCGTCGGAAATTTTTTGGATACATGTTCAAGATTGAAAAATAAAAATAGAATCCGCTGGACACGAACTGGGAGACCGATGACGGGAGTGGAGTATCTAAAAACTTTTAATACTTCTGACTCACATAAAACAGGTCATAATATAAATGTAGGATCAATTATTAAAAATATCAGATGATTGACGCGTTGTGATACAGCATTTTTGACGCTGTACCATGACTGTATCATAACGCGTCAAACATCTGACATTTTTAATAATTGATGTTTTCACGCGGTATAATATGTTCTCAGTGATATTTATATCATTGAGTATTAAAAGTTTTTAGATACTTTACTCTCGTCACTGGTTTCCCAGTTCGTGTCCAGCGGATTCTATTTTTATTTTTCAATTGAACATACCCCGGTGTCTTCTAAATTTCTCGGACATGTTCAAGAGTAAAACCGATCCTCAAAATATATTTTTAGGTGTCCAGTTTAGAAGTGGATCCCAGGAGGATCACATTTCGACGTCCACCGGTGCTCGCGAGAGGGAGAGACAGAAGATTCTTTTTTTTAGTGTTACGGCGAGGCAGGTGAGCGAGCAAATTACGTAGGGAGATGAGGGGTGAGGGGGGAATGGGGGAATTGAAGCGAAACACTCCTTTCCCCCTCTCTATCTCCAGCAGAGGAAACCCACCAGGCGGCACACGCATCGCGGTAGGGAAATTGATCAAACAGTACTCTCGGTCGCCAACGTTAGTTTCCTCACCAAATTTTTTATACGCACGCATAATATATACTGTACATGTATATAAACTGCCAACAAATCTGGTCGGCTTCAAAAAAAAAAAACGACAACAAAAAAAATGGTAGACCGAAAAAAATGTCTCGTTGTGTGTGTGTTGTGGGTGACTGGTGACGGCGAATTTAACACAGGTCACGAAACAATAAAATATATAGTGAGGGTGATTGTAGAAAAAAATTGAAATACTGAACGTGTGTGTGTGTAAACCGTCAATGTGACACGGCCTCGCTGAAAACTTGCTAATTGGTCGTGCACCTTTTCACCTGGCTTAAAGAGAAAAACACAGGAAATAATGCTCAGGATGACAAAATCGAAACTACCAACAAACTGAAACAATCAGCAGAAAGCAAATGACTTTAAATTCAGAAAGTGTAAGGTTTAAATGCAAGTTTAAATGTCACAGCAAATTAAGAACTGTTTCACAAGATGGTTTCTTAAATATTTAATTTCTGTTAGTTAAGGGTTCGTTTAAATAGCGTGCTAGGCGTGTGAAAATTATTTGTTTTAAAAAGCGATTAAGTAGTGAGAAGTCTTATGATGAAATAACAGAAATTGGATTTGTCCCGGAGTCAAATCCAATTTCTGTTATTTGATTTATAATTTATGATAAAAGTTTGTGATATAAATGTAATTGTCAAATAAATCATTCTTTGAAACTAAAAAACGCTATTTCATGGTCTTGGAGATTGATCGACTGCACAATTGATCAATCAATATGAATATGAACGAGTAAATGAAGTTATAAAGTCAATTTTTTTAAGGTTTGCCAGTCTTGGCAAGGTTTTGCAAACACCAATTCTTTTCCCAGAATGACAGGTGTGACCGGTCTTGAATGTGGGTCGTCAAAAGTCAAACCGATAGGTCAGACATGAACCCCGACAACCACTACTACTACACCGAAATCCCAGCTCCACCCCAGTGTCAACATAAAGACAGTGGCGAGCAAATCGAGGCGCCATCCTCTTGGCGCAACTCGTGTCCCAGCATCAATAGTGCGCAAAACCGCAATGACCTCCCCCGCACGACACCACTGACAAAACTAATGTGAACTGTGCGAGCCACATTTCCCCCAACCGGATGACCCCGAAGCCCGGTATCCGCCTTAGACAAAGGAGGAGTAGGAAAAACGGTGCCATTTTTCCCGGCACCCGAAAAAAAAAAATTCTACACCTTCTTTCGTGTACGTGCAACCGCGTCCTGCTGCACACTAGAACGATTCGAAAGAAGCAAGAAAAAAACGTGTAAAATATTCCACCACCCTCAGGGAAACCAATGACGGAGGGGAAGGAGAAGCTGTAAGAATGAGAGAAACACAGGTGAAGGGAAACGCGGCAAAATTCCCATCGCCAATGAAACGCACGCAGGTATAACCATCTGCCATCGTAACCTCCCGAGACCCTCTCGTTAATTGTTTCCGGCAGATTGTCAGATCGTCAACAATTGATTCCGCTTCCAGGTTCAACTTCGTGAGAAAATAAATGTTGATTTCGAGTTAACATCTTCTCCTCATTCGGTGGACACAGAATGGTGGATTCATGAAATCTGGACGAGGAATCCTGTCCCGTGTCAAGACTTGGGGGGGGGGGTCTCAGTACAGTGTATCCGCTGCGCTCGCTAGGCCTACCCGAGCAAACAATTATGTTTACGCAGAGATGGCTTTGCGTGAGGAAACTGGGAAATAAAAAAAATATCAAGGCCAACAGGACACCGGTAACGAAGTCACCGCCACCTGCCGGGGGGGGCGGGTGGCCGCAGGAACCATCCGCTCGTCGGGCTCCACCTCGCGGGAAACACGCGAGACTGCGTAACGGTCCACCCGACCACCGGCAACGGATGGTCAGCCATGGGTCGGCGGCGACGGACCACGTCCACGGCTGTATCAAAACCGCTCATCGATCATGACCTCCCGAAACGTGCACAAGTTTACAATTGCTCTCTCTCTTTCTCTCTCTAGTTGCCCCCTCCTCCTCATCCTAAACCGCCACCACACCACGCACCATCATCACCACCACCACCACCGACCCCCTCTCTTCTTCACTTCTGCCAACATTTACTAGTGACCTCCGATGATGATGGTGATTTTTTTTCTTCAAAATGCTAAATACTTCCCGAGTAGGCCTACAAAAGCGAACAGATTGCAGCCGTCTATCGATAAGGTGGTTCTAGACTCCTTTGAAAAATGCTGACCTCCATCCACAACAGCTGGTCTTCTCTCATCAGTTTAGACTGACCCGGTGGTCAAAGCCAGAACCGAAACGATCCATTAACTGAACCTGCGAAAACTTGCAGCTCAATCGTAAAGGGGAAAAACACAAGGGCCAGATAAATCAGGCGTGGAGTTTGGAAAAACACATTTTTAGTCGAGTTGTAACCCAAAAAGTAAAGAGCTTCCGAATATGTTCAACCGTTCGAATTTCATACGTGTTAGTTAGCCTCTCTCAGCTTCTACCAGGATCTCGCACCTGTACCACCCATCATCATCCATCAATGGCAAGTGGCCAGCCCAAGGCTAGAACCCACAACCCCTCAGACCAGCAAACAGACACGCCACCAACTGTGAAACCAACCCGGAAGAAGTGATTTTAGTCTCTCCCGAGTCCTTGTTGGCCGACAGTTAAAAGTGGTGATTCACACGTGTCCTTTCAGACAGCAATTTTGGACCACCAATTTTTCTTTTTTCTCACTACCATCCTTGAAAACACACTCAGCCGAATGTGACAAAAAAACTGTTTTCGGGCGCTCTTTACATCCGAGCAATTTTGGTGAAGCGAGGCCTCTCGAGACTTCGCCGAATCAGCCGCCACCAAAGTGGTTTCCCCCCTCAAGTCGGATGCTCTCTCTCGACTTATTGTCCCAACCGGTATGGAACCACCGTGTGGCCCGTATACGTGCAGCCGGCATGGGGCGGTGGCGACCACCAAAAAGGTATCGCGTTCGCACAATACAAATATTAATGGCGCGCGCGCGCGCCGCCAACAGAAATGATACCCCTCATCTACGCAGATAAATATTTAATTGTGCGCACCAAGGGCGAAGTTAAATATAGTGTTCGACTACACTCAAGGGTGTTTAGCCGTCGAACAGCCCCGATGCATACACACACACACCCTGTGTTGCCCTTTTTTCCTGTTTCCTTAGAATGTCTATGGTGGTGTTCACGAATGCGCTGCACATCATGGGCAGCGTACATGCAACACACATTTCCTCATTTTTTAAAAAGCAATATCAAGGTGACAGGTGACAAAGAATAGATTTTACTTTCAAGCATTCTAAATGCATGTGTAAGTACAGATGATTTAAAAATTTGAATGAAGAAAATTGTTTATACTGTACTCCGTATTCTACTATACTCGTTAAGTCTCGTTATCGGACATTATAATCACTTAACTAGTTCAATATTTATTTAAGAATGTAAATTTAAAAATGTTGCCCGGCTTTGCCTGGGTTTTCAGTAACCACCAATGAAATAAAAAATTAATTGTTTAAATTTACCGGTTTGAAGTATAAAAAAAATTTGGATTTTCAATCGTTTGACAATTGTTATGTTAAATTGAAAAAGTATCATTTTTAAAATATCTATTTGATTATTTTATGTTTTTTAGTATTGTTATGTTATTTTATTTTTATATTGAAAATATTATTCCGGAAATAGTATGTGGTATGGTGTGTTTGGTTGGAACTGTTATC
>JAQGBY010006633.1:0-12814 GCA_034698785.1 Mycogona germanica
AATAAAATATTCATAATAAATTTATAATGAAATAGGGGTTGTCTCCGGGACAGCACCGGACGAAAAAAAGACGACCATCATAATCAAATAAAATAATAGAAAACACTCTATTATTATATTTCAAGTACGATCTTGCCTCTTATATTCTTATATTATTTTCGTGTCTAACCTTTACAAAACAAAGTAATTTCTCGAGTCTGTTAAGTGAACATTCTTACATATAAGAAATATTCAAATATCATACATGGAAACTGATATTTTTGGCAAATTATATTGTTGAAACTAATAAATTCTTAAATGTTAATAAATTGTTTGTAAAACATTAGGTCTGCAAAGAGCTTTTTAATCTATAAACTCAAATTTTTACAGTATCGTCGTTTCATTTTTTAAATTCAGTTTTCCGTTTTTGTCAGCGGGGAGTCGTTTGACAGGTGCTTAGGAACTCCCTTTGTTTAGAGTGCATGTCATGCTAAAAACTTATTTCTAGTATACGAAACATTGATGTAACAAGAGACATTTTTCTAGTATATGAACACTGACAAGTTAAGTCGAATCGAACGCTCGAGTTGGCTGCAGTCCGAGATGTCGTAACCCCATAATTTACCCAGATGCGTCCTTATCGTTTTACAACTGCGAATTCGTACTAGTGTTGTCTGTCCAACCCAGTTATTTGATCGCCATTATTGGAAATGAATATGCGCACTCGGCAAACATGGTACTGGGGGCCTGACAGAAATCGAACGCAACCCAAATGGAATGTAGGCGTGGAAAGGAAGCGAAAAAAAAATTGACTCTCTCTCGTCTTATCCGATGCGAGCAGCCACATCCAGAAGAAGATCGATCTGGGCGTGGAAAAAAAAGTTATCGAAAAAAAAAAAAATAAGAGCTCGATTTGTTAAGGACGTGCAGATACGACAATCGATTGCTTGTTTACCAACTCACGCCAGATGGTGCCACTGTCTATGTAATCGCTTCATATATGAGCATCATTATGAATATGGTTTTTTTTTCAATCAACTTGCTCGCTGCAGCAGCAGATGTTCAATAATGAAATTCTGTCACAAAGTGGTGAATACTTTGACTCTTTAATCTTAAGATGGATTTTTGCTTTCCACATTCCTCAAATGATTCGAGTCCCCTAAAACACCAGAATCCTTTCAATTTCCGTTTACAATTAATATTGATGCTGTATAATAAAATGCGAAAACGGAAAAAATATTTAATTTTCAATGGACTGAGATGTAATAACGCATTTTGACATATTTTCTTGCACAGTTCTCAGTATTTTCGCTCGTGTCTCGTTCAACGAATAAATACACAAAAAACCCGCAGCAATCGATTAGAAATTCCATACGTCACACGCTATCTTTATAGCCGTCTCCTATCACATCCCAGTCCCAGCTTTTAACTTTGTGTTTGTGTGCATTGGGAATCACCGGTGCAGCGAAGTGCTGCTGATGATAGTTAAGGAAAAGTTGATCGTCTGCCAATATTTATTGACAAACGTTCACGTAGCAGCGCATACACGCACCTGAACGCCATCTCCGAAGTCCTCGTATCAGGGTTGTCATCATCAAAAGCTGCGCGTGCGCATACATTTGGCCCGCGCAAATCGCTCATTTCAAGGCAACGACAAGAAGTGGATGAACCATTTGGCAAAAATAGAAGACACGGGTTTTCCTCAAATCGAACCGGTCGCCGGTTTCCGGTCAGCGACAGTCGACCAACAGCAGGAAGTCGTTAGTTTCTTACATGTCCGAGAACAACCAAGTTGTCAGTTACTTATAGTCAGTTAGTACATTCTTGACGTGATTGAACTTTAGAAGCGTATGCTAACGCATAACGAATAAAATGCACCCCCTGATACCGCACCGCAATACACATTGTCTTCATTCAAAACGATAACACGCTTTCATGACAATTGCGAAGGCACAAAGACAATGTATTTATTGTGACTTAACAATGTTCATTACAATTAATGTAGAAAAGTTGCAGGACGACAATTGTAGACGTCAGGTTTGTATAATACAGAGTAAACAAGAATGTTTCTTTTTTCGAGCTTAAACATATTGTATAAAAAATTACAGTGTACAATTGTCGTCCCGCAATTTTTCTAAATTAATTATTTACTTATACCGACATCTCACACCAATTATTGAAGTCTGGAAAAGTACTCATTGCCTCATCAAGTCATCATCAACGACTTTAAAATTGTTGATTTTTTTATCGAAAGAGTAATTACATAGGAACATATTACGAATTATTTCTCCTAACTTGAAAAACATCCAATAGTATTGATTCAATCCAATGAAATGGTATTGGACATAAAATTTTACCTGATATATCAATAGAAAAGGGAGTTGTGCCCGGTACAGGCTGGACGAAAAAAACGAACAAGAGTTGGCGATAACACTTCTGATATAATAATAGTAAACTATTATTTAAAATAAAAAAATTAAACAAGAACGTCAGAGCGTCAGTTCCCACGGTTTTCTAGTTTATTTTTTTCATTTTAAAAAATAGTTTACTATTATTATACAAGAGGAATTATCGCCAACAGCCGTTCGTCTTCTTTCGTCGGGCCTGTCCCGGGCATAACCCCCATTTTTATTGAAAATAATCCAGACGTTCTTCTTCCAATTACATCCTTTTTATTAATCATTATGTCTTTTGCGGCAAATCTAAAAACAATATTTTGCTCTGTACCGAATGGCATCTCGTTTTTACGAGACTAGCGAACAAGTAATTAAATTTCCAACCGAAAAAAAAATTATTTTTTAATGATACATGATTCTATAGAATTATATTCGTGGTTACGAGGGAGCGTTGGATGATGCTCGAACAAAGCGGCGAACTTCAGATTCTGAAATTAGAATTTATAATTACGAAAAATATCGAAAAAACAAGGAATAAACTTTCATTTATTTTCTGTGGATGCCACATAATGAGACAATTTAATAATACAGCGAAAAATAAAGAGTTCCAAAAGGTGTATGTATAAATTTAGAAATTCTACTGTACTATTCAATATTTAACATGGAGTTCACCGCGCTCGCTCCTCTTTCATTCAGCGCTCCACCATTAATTCCATCAATAGTTTTAATGATGTTTGAGACAGTCGTGCCGAGTGTCGCGATTGCTGAAAAGAAAACGTCTGGTGGATGGTGTGTGGTGGATACTCAAGTTAAGCGTGCGCAACACAACCAGTGCCTTCAGATTTAGGCTCGTAAACAATAGCCGGGCGGGAGCTTTTCGAAACGTGAGAGTTGTTTCCATTCCATTCGCCGTACGTGCTACGCGTACCGGGCGTATTAGCGCGACGCCCCCACAACAAATGCATGGTAGTGCGTGTGTCACGTAATGTTCGCAGTAGATACTGTATACTAGCAAATAATTGGAGGGTGCGCGCGTGACTATCAACTGGCCATGCAGGTATAATGATGACTGTTGTCTGAGCCAGATAACAATCGCTGGGAGGAAAGGAAGCGAAAAATGTCCTCTCGCGCATCCATTGAAAACGCTGTCGCCGCACGCCACTCTGATCGCCGAGTGGGGAAAGCGGGGTGTCACACTAGAGATCCCTAAAACTACAAAGAAAAATATATCTTGAAGTGGTACTCACTCCGTTCGAACGGCTAATCATGCGCAGGGTGCGTTTTGCGCGACAGCGCCACCATCAGACTGACGAACCATCAAAATAAGAACACAATTTTAGATAATGATCATCCAACTGAACCAAAAATCAGACACTTGAATAAGATGAAAAGTAATTAAAATGTTCAGCTAACCAAACTGCAATGTGAACGCTAGACAAAAATCTGAGTTCGGATAGAAATTGATACATTTACTACTACTGAGTTTTACAAGGACAGATCAATACAGAGTATTTCACGTTTGGGAACGTCTTATATTCTTTTATCCCACCTTTCAGTTTTTTAAAAACATGTTTCTTAGTGAAACGCGCAAATGATTGCACCACACTTTTAATGCTGCACAGATTACTCAGCGGATTGTCCGCAATTGCAGCATATTGTCCGCAGCTGGTGGGCCATTGATATTCCTGTTGAGAAATTCACAAGAAAAAGTAATTTGATCGTTTGCTTTAGAGATATTTTGTTAGTACGGGGTCCAAGGATCATATTCCTTTATACCCCGGGTTCGGCGTGGTATTGTCTAGAATGTATAAATTGTAATGGAATAGACAATCACGGACAATGAATTATGTAGTGTATTTCGAAACGGCTGAGTTCCCAAGTCGGTGCGTGGCGTTTATGAATTCCATCTTCTCTCTATCCACTTCCCCACCTCTCATTCCCCCCAGGAATTCCGCAACCGACAAAAGCTCACTCCAATTACTTGAACGTTGAATCCCCCTTATCTACGAACTGCCATTCATGAACTTCTTATCTCGGCCAAAACTCTTTGGAGACATTTTCCCGTCTGCCGTTCGCGTTCTATTTTACGTTTTCCAACTCGACATTGTTCTTATTCGGCGCGAAGGTCTTGTTGTCTCTTCAGCTTTTGGGGCATTCAGCAACGCCAGTCCACGAACACGAAAGTAAGCCTACATACAGAATTAGGTCTAAATCTTCCTTCCTTTCGCGCGATCACTTTTGTGCGTCTCTTTTTGGAACGCCAAATTGAGTCGAAATCGCAACTCGCGAAATTCCCATTGGTCAGTTTATCACCACCGTTACGTACGAGTATTTTGTCATAGAGGTGGTGTTGTTTTATTGCAGTGCGCAATGCACCAACAAGTGATGCTACCTACACAGCGCACGGGTCACGCCATCATCACGTGATCTGTGTAAATCGAGACTAACATATTTTATAGTTTCCGAGCAAGATTCGTTGCAGATTTGAAATTGGTTGCGCTAAAGTCGAGGGAATACGAAGAAATATGGTTAGAGCTGGATGCAATCTTATGAATTTAGGAAAAGTAAAGAGTTTCTCTAACGCAACGTCAGCGACTTTCTATAAAAGCAAAGTCTTAGTTATCGACATCCTTGACTGCGTTTTTCTTATACCCATTGTGTTTCTTTTTTCAACTAGAGCACCGGGCACTCGTATTAGCTATTTCACGGGTTCGATTCCCGGCTCCGGTTTCAGATATTCGATCACGGGGTGCTGGTGAAAACGTGATCCCACCCTCAATTGTGTTGATAGAGCGTTGAATTGGGAACATATCGAGTTCTATAACTTGTTATAAATAACTTCTAAAATATTGCACGCCCCTACATGTCAAATAACGACAAAAACAAAACTTGCTCAACCCCATAGGAGTGGTTCACTGACTAGAACTTGACTTTATCAAATTGTACGTTCAATGGGGACATTCACCCAGGACACCGTGAGTCGTGATGCAGTCTATAAAAAGTCACTTAGCGTATGGCTCGGCATACCGGACGTCCAACAAAAGCGTCGCTCAATTTGAAAACGCGCCCACCACCCAACCGCCTCCCGCAGCACTTTCGAGTAGAATGGTCGAATACGAAATGAGGAACAGAAACGGTGTGGAAGCAATAGAAATGGGAAGAAAATAGCACCCGACGGGTTGCCAGCCATAAACTCAGCGTCGTCGTCAATAGGAAATTCCGGTTCCCCACCCCCAAAAAAACCTTTCTCTCACCCTCCCCACATCCACCATATCCCATCCGCTCGGCATATATAAAATCCCTTTTCAACCTACGCGCGTGTCCATTGTTATTCAACTAAAGTTTATTCCGTTCTTTCATATATGAAGAAATGGATCGTAATACGGCCACCGATGGCTTCGTAGAGCCAACGTCGTACCCCGTGTACGTGCTGGGCGTTCCCGGGGAGTGGTCGTGTGCCCGCAGAGCGCAGTTAAAATACAAAAGGTCCCCCGATGACTATTCAGTAAGTAACCCGATTCTAGATGATCGCGTTTCTTGCCTTCCTCCCTGTCCTCTCCACCTCATACCGGAAGACAGTGGTGCGCAATGGTCACAACGTTATTCAATGGTATCCCATCTGTACATTGCTGTTAAAAATCAGTGTGCTTATTGCAGTTTTAATGAATCGATGATCATAAAGTTGGAAAATAAATTTCAACTTTATTTTACAATATTACCCATTGCAATTTAGAGGACACCATGGAATGAATGTGCAACATCACCTTGTGATCCCACATACCAAATACGTTTAGTCCCCAAATTATAATGAAATCAAATATTGCAAATATAATTATACTTTATGGTACAGTACGTGATCGAAACAGAAATAAAAAAGAAAAAATATTTTAGCCTTATGACATGTTATCTTTTCGCCAATCAGTTTCCAAATACAAAACACTGTCAACATTTGAAGACAGTTTTAAATATTGTTTTCTTCTTTCGCCTATGTTGCCATGGTTCAAGGTAGGCATTCTTTTAAATAATTGCACAGAATTTTAGGGTGGCGTTTCATCAAGTGAACAGAATTTCCGCCGAGTATGCAGCAACCTTTTGTTAAAATCGCAGTGACTAGTCTCTACAAAAAGTTTGATCACCGCCGCTCTGGATGATATAGCGCTGTTCCATGCTGACTCTTTTATTGGCCTAATCGAAAACTTTCTAATAAAATGTCCCCTCACCACCGCCACCACCATATTACCACCCCAGTGCACCTCTTTCCAGCCATACGGAAATTCTTTCTTTACTGCCTGACAGCACAGTCGGCGCAGTCGCCGCATTTGAGCGGACGGAAGCCCGGAGTCAAACGTCTGTGGTGAGCAGCAGGTATTGATCATTTAATTCTCGTCTCGATCCCCTTCAGCGACAACCAACGACATCCACACTAGACTAGAACTTGCTCGTCTAGTTTCAGCCAACTTGGATGCTGTCAAATAGGTCAGGAGAATTTAAACGCGACCTTGCAGCCTTCATATTCACCTAAAGATCAATAGGATAACTTCCATAATTGATAAATTACAAATTGTCTGCACTTTTTTTTAAAGCATTTATTAATGTAAATGTCCAAGAGTTCAAATTCAAATTATATTTTTTATTAAAATTATATTAAATAACATCATATATTATTTATATTAATATTCTCCAGTAGCAAAATCAAACAAAGAAATAGTGAAACAAAAATTTGAAACCAGAATTATTTTGATGAAAAGATTTATGGGAATTATGAGATTTATTATTTGTACATATAAACGATAAACATTAATATGATAGAACTATTTACTATAAAGAAATTTAAATTTTATCATATTTATCCAGGAACACAAATAGGTACTTTTTGTACTCAAATGGGTACAAAATCTCGTATAGCAAATATTAATTTCAGTAGTCGAAAGGAAAGAACCGATTATTTAGAATCTCTGCAACGTTTGGTTCGTTGCAGGCAAAATGGGCATTCAAATTTTCATATTTTTTCCGATTCCAAATCGAAACCCAAAATTGATTTTTGTTAGCCACCAGGTCCACTCGGGCGTTTTGGTCACAACATAGCTATATACGATATCGGTTTTTTCCCGTGTTTACCATTTACCTGCAGCACTCAGCGATACTCAGGACCAATCGAATAGAAAACAAGATCTGCCCACCAATAGATGTAAAGCCTCTTTTCAGAGAAACGGACGCCCAAATCCATTCGGTATCTGTCGTATATAAGAAATGTCTGGTCGAAATGGAAAGAACTCCTGTTCACTGACAATTTAGGCTAACCTGACCAAAATAAGCTCCACCACCAAAAGCGTACAAAGAGCCGCCATGAAACTTCCAAGTTGCAACTCGTTTCATCGCAAATTAATGTTAAATATAATGCGAACGCGAATTGGATCTTGTCTCTGGAAAGAGTCTTTGACACTTTTCATGGTGTATAACAATTCACATGACGTTAGAAAAAGTACAATGTTGCCATCATAAAAGAACATGCAGAGAGCTAACAACGATTTACAGTGTACATTTTCCGTCTGTGGTTAGACGTTAGTCAGCTGTTGCCTTCCCTCAACTGAAAATCTGACCCGGGCTTGTTTTCGTAGAACGTGTCTGGAGAGAGGCCTACGGACTAAAACTAAATAGCACGGGCGGGGGATTCCAATGTGGTTGATCGTATGTTTAGGCAATAGCGAAACACAAAATGTTCGACGCGCTTCCTCGCAGCTGGAGCTCCGATGCTCGTCATTGATTGGCTCTTCACGAAACCGCTAGTGGCACAGGCGCTCGCTCTCTCTCCCTCTCTCATTCGCCAGGCGCGCCCTGCAGGTACGTGCTCTAGCACACAAATCAGAGGATATTAAGGAACGTTCTTATTTCGCCTCTGCAAAAAAAAAAAAAAAAATGGGACGATGGGGTTAGCCCAGCGAACAACCTACCCGCACCCTACTTCATCCCACTCAAACGTAAAACGATTTATATAATGCAGAATAGAGCGGTCGCTGAGATCCACCGGTGAGTTGAAAATCCTTAGAAATAAACGATATTCCGACTGGGAAGAACCCGCAAAGAATTTTATAAATATTTTATTGCCGCATTGCTACAAGAGCGCTAACAACGCCTTCCCTTACTCCAAAACGGAATAGCAAGTTTTTGGCTTCCTTTTTATTTTCAGTTAAAATTTGCCTCTGTCTTTTTCTGCCATGAGTAACGCGATAACTATGTACACCTAGCATGGTGCCTCAGCATCAAGAGGGGTACAGAAACCCCAGTAGTGCAGGGACTACAGTAATTTAAGAAAAAAATAACGTTCGGAATAACGATCGATCTCTATTGAATGTTTATCATGCAGGCGACAAGTTCAAAATAATTGATAAGTAAAAATGCACGATGTTATTAAATATAATTTACTATTGTATAATTAATTAATAAATTCAAATGCATTTGATTGTTTTATCAGCAATGAATACACTTGCCCAAAAGAAATATGTAATCCCAGAGAGTTAAGACATCGTTTGCCAGTTTGGCTGCATCAATGCTAAAAGATATGCTGCCCCTTGCTAAGGCAATCACACAATACAAATGTATATATATATTTTTTTTTTTTTTATTCACTGAAGTGACGGATCATAACAGGAAGATTCTGTACCCCTCTCAGAGCTTAGGCCCTATATACAAGTATAAGGTGAAGAAGTTTCCAAGGAAGGTTACAACTGTCATGATTTTCTTGATCACTGTACATGTACAAGGGCCAGTGAGATTCTGGGTGTATTGAGTCGTTTACTGATTTGTCGCAAGAGTTACGTTATGCAGTAGCGTATCCGCGTCGGTCCATGCTTATCAGCACGCCCTGAATATTTGTTTGCAAAAGCAAGGAATAACTTTTTATTTCAAATGTTGCAATATGTGTTTATCTACGAAGCAGGGACAGATACTGTTTGTCGCTAGATAAGCAGCGACTCTGTTAACATTCGCTTTGAGTCCTCATGAGAGATACAACTTAATTTTGCATATTTGACTGAGAGAATCCCACAAAAAATGAAATTGTAAATAACTTAAGTAATTTTACTCGATTACTTCTGAATTTGAAAGTCCAAATTAATGTTCTTGAAACATAATTCAATAAATCTCATTTTAAAGAACTAAAAAATACGAGTACATATACAGGTAATACAGTGTAACATAAAAGAAGATAAAACAATAGTTTGAGTAAAAAAAATAACTTTTACTACTCTTGAAACAAACTTGCTCAGCAAAAGGTGATGGCTACTATTTAGATACTAAAACGTTTTACCAATTGATGTTTTCAATTGTAAGGAGAGTCAGGAATTTAAAACTCTGACGTCTAATGAAACGTCGAAACTGACGACATTTACATCTCCCTTGTCTTAATTGTTAAACATCACTGTTTGTTGATGGTTTGAGGCTCGAAGGAGGGCCCCAAGAAGATAAAACGATCGTATGAGAAATCTACATGTTTACATAAAAACCTTGCTGGCTGATCGTCATACTGTGCACACAAGACGACGTAAAACGTGTTTGCCAAAAACTCCGAACCGTGGCTAGGGAAAATGTGGGTGGCGGTTGGGGAATTAGCGGACGTGATCGCGCCGGGCTCCTAATCGACAACAAGTGCTGGCGCAGCGGGCAGCAATTTTCGTTCGAAAAAGATTTAACGTTCGCGCAACGCCAGGAGGTGGATACATAGGTGCACTGTATCCACGTTTTGATATATTGTCTATGGGGGCAACATGGTGATTCAATTTCGGAGAAAAATTTCGTCGTACACCTCATCTCTTATTGAAACAAAACGTGCACTTCTAATAATATTTGGGAAGACCTGCAGAGAGCTTGGCCAGAATAATGATTTTACCGCGTACGTCTGACTGGGCTTCTCCCCCCCCCCCCATTCACACCGGCAACCCCTCGCAGCACTCCAGCAAACTTTATGGTTTTATCGGCTGTGGCCATGCATAGACGCGTATGTTGGCAGTGCGTCGATAATAAATTTTGATATGTTCTACGGGAACCGGATGGAATCTGTGATCGGACACACTCGTGTAATGATAGTGGCGACATAAAGATCAAACGGAAATCGAAACCAAGTTCACTACGGCCGATCTCAGTGGTCACTCCTGTTTAAACCCTGCAAAAATATATCGCCTCTGGCATTTTGTCAAATTGATTGTAATATAAATATCTAGCTAGGATCTAGGTGTTTTCAGAAGATCAGTATATGTAGTTGGTAAAATTGGCAATCGAAATAAATTAACAATCATTCGCATTATGAAAGGTTGTAGATGTACTAAATATATACAGATAACAAAAATGGCTCACAATGAAGAGATCAAGATGTAATCCAACCAGAAGCTACCAGAAAGTAATTCCATTTGTCCAGGGTACTAGGATAAATGTAATTACATCAATTAAATTGTCGAAAATTGCTGATTTTAGTAATTTCGTCTGCCTTTTCCAAAATTGATAATGGTCGCTCGACTTTTACAAATAATCTTCGAGAAACGGCAATGCGGAATTGTCAACATGTGGCTGTTCGAAGTCATTTCCGTGCGTGGAAAGCGAACAAGCGAAAAGTCTATATGCACGCATATCTCTCCTTTTGACAGACACAACTGATGCCTAAAGTGGGCGAATTGATTCTGCTTCAGATTAAGCGCATGTGCGCCTACCAACAAGACGAGCCTTCAACTGTGATCGCAAAACTCGAAGCGGCTCAACGTCGAATGAATAGCTAACCATTTATTTCCAAGCAATAAGGTATAATTTACCGATCATTACACTGGAGGAGAACTTCAAACGAAATAACTCCATTAGCAATTCTTCTGTCGTAAACAGCTTCCATCCACGAAAACGGATGAGTCAATTCAGTTTTTTCTCCTTTTGAAACACGCAATCGAGTTTGACGTACCAAATGAATGCTCCATATAGCAATTACATCTTCCTGAGAGCCCGAGTCTCAACTATAAACTCATGGAGTCACTTAACCTTGGAATCCTCTGATGAGTGATATCCTGCCATAGATACGTTGAAGAAAAACACCTAACGGTGACAATTGGTACAATGTATCTGAGGAATTGCCGAAGTTAGATTTTATAGCGCGTCATTTAGGTTAGAAAATACTTTCCAAAATATTGATGGACACGGTTGAGTGAATGAGCGCTTGGAAAATCGGCGACAGTAATTTTCATCTGTTCATCTCCTGATATAAGGATATCAATTTTTTTTAGAGCATTAACACAGCTTGGAAAAGTAAACACTCTAACTATAATAAATGGTAAGTTGTGCCCGGGACAGCGCCGAATTCTCAATTACATTGAAATATGGAACAACGTATTTGAATTGCAGAACTGCTTCGATCCCAATGAATGAAACAATTGGCAAAATGTTTCCGTTGATTTAGCCAAAAACTCCAATGTTGCGTATTTATTGTCTGTGGTGAATGGGAGCGGGATCCCAAATGTCACTGTGCCGCTTCCCAGGAGCGACCAGCATCGCTCATCACTCGATATAGAAGTCATCGTAGTACTCATTCATCTTTGTTTGATGGACATCATCTGCTGTCCTCGACGCCACACATCATTATTAAGAGGAACCGGATTTTTGTGAGCCCAAAATTTGCGCGATAAAGGCCATTAACGCAAGTTTCTGATTTGGAATCTTCTTGCTGTTATCAATTTGAACACAAAACTGAAATAGTTTTTACTAAATCACTATCAGCAGTGTTGTTTTATAATATGTTAAAGTAAACGTTTGGCTGCACTTGTTTTAGCAAATAAGATTATGTCTCCTATTTCCGCTGCACAGATATTCGACCCGAACTTATGCCACAATATTTCCGCAAACTGCGATGTCTTTTAACTTAGGCACGAATTCGTCTAATCAACCGCAATGAAAACAAGACGTTGGGATTGTTTAATGTCTAAAACATAGTACATTACAGACACCAAGTTTAAACTTTTCAAACGTGTGGTTCCAACCAAAATTACAATATGTATCCACAAGCAGCACCGGATGGGGCCTCTGGCGGGGGTCGAACGGTTAGTTATGGACAACGGTGTGGTAACCATAAATTACTCAGTAATTTGTGAATTTAAATTTAAAGTGATAATGCGTTCTTCTAATTATAGAGGACGCGAAATTTTTCAACCTACACATCTGCTAGCCAATTATTAATACTTGACGGATAGTGATCCATCCGTTTCCCGGACGGCAGCCGGCTCGCATTAAAACAACAGGGGACGGCATTAGGACGATGATGGTGATGTACGACTAGACGTAGGCGATGATCATGAAATTCGTTTGTAGCCTTTCAAAATCACACAAGACTCCGTCAATACATACTCTGTATAAGTATATTGCAACCATGTGTATCGCAATACAAATAGATGCATGGACATTGTTAATATTCG
>JAQGBY010006634.1:0-12812 GCA_034698785.1 Mycogona germanica
AATATAATAAAATAAAATATTCATAATAAATTCATAATGAAATAGGGGTTGTCTCCGGGACAGTCTTTTTCGTCTGGTGCTGTCCCGGAGACAACCCCTATTTTATTATGAATTTATTATAAATTTATTATGAATATTTTATTTTATTATAATTAATTGTCAACTCACCAATCACCGAAGTGAACAATTCTGGGGCGGATGTTCCCATGGCCATAAACGTGGCACCAGCGACATCTGTCGGCATATCCAAATCTAGAAGAAAAAATCACATCGATATTTAATATCTGATTGCTCCTATTCATGGGTTAGAATATATTTTATTTTCTAAATTAAAAGTCTGATTATAAGTGGGTTCCTATTGTTCAATGTCCACATAGTTTCCAGTTTCTACTCACTGTCGCAAATGCATTCCAGCGACGGCACGAAGTAATCATCGCAAATGATGGCCAAACAGTAGAACAGGTAGCAGGATATGACTATGTGAATGAGAACGCCGCCCTGGGCCCTCTCCGACTGAGTGAAGAAATCCTTGGGGAACTCATTGATGGCTGCCGGCGTGCAACCGTTCTGAGCAGGAGTGCTCAATAGGTGGCGCTGCAGGCCCGGACCTGAAATTAGTTCTGAAATTAGTTTCTGAAGAAAATTATTATAGCCCATGCACCCTATTACCATTAAGGTCCGTGAGTGGACAGTATGACGCCGATTTGCAATAGACCACTACACCAAAAACGGAGGATTCATATGTTTCTACTTTATATCATTAAAAGTCGCCACATCTAACGGGTTATCTTAAAAATATAATATTAATAATACATTTTTTAAGCAGTCCGCCATTTTTTTGTCACTAAACTTTTTGTCAAAATGGAAATGTTCAAAATATTCGGAAATGGCTCAATAAAATTTCAGATCCTCCGTTTCAAGTCAGGTCGCTGTTTGACTATACGAGAACCAATTTCATTGTCCCGTGCCCAAGATTTTTCTTAGCGCGAAATTCATTTTGACTAAATTTAAGTAAGACATTTGCGCATCTTTGTTTGGCATTATCACAACAGCTCCTGAAATCATTCTGGGATTTGGGTTTAGGGCACCAATAAAAATGTATCGAAATTAAATCCGCTTATTTCGATCATTCGCATTCCAACAATGTACAGTTGGGGTTGAAGGAATTTGATCGAAATTGGATCAGGTGATTCATCATTAACTAGAAGACTATCTTCAGATAGCAGTCTGCATTTATCTGAACAATTACGCAAGTCACATTCGTTTAGAGTTTGGTACACACCAATCACCATATATTAGGGATTGTGCTGAGCTATCTTAATGGAGTGGGTGTCGTGAATCGTAAACTCCAAATCAAGGCATCACGAAAAAAAATGTATTTGTCAATATTTATGAGAAACATTTTCAAGAGTTGTTAAGCAAAACAGAAGTGGAATTAACTGAAATATCACGAGGTAGCACCATTATTGTTAAATATTTTCTATCTATAGATCATTATTAGTAAATGAATTCTACCCAGTATCATGTACCACTTAATCGACTCACCAATTTCCAATTCCTCAGTGCCGAAAGCAGCATTGGCCTGTCCGGCGCCATGGACATCGCGCGCCACCCGAATCTGACGATTCTCGCTGCTCCCGAAGGCGGCGTAGAACAGGAAGATGACCGCATAGATGGGCAAGATCCCGGTCAACACTTTAGTCCTTTTCGATATGGGAAAACGGACGGGCTTCACCATCCTACAATTTAATCTGATCGATTTCCGGTTCAAGAATTAATAGATGAGGACCAGCGACGATCCCTTAAAAGCTCTTTTATACTAAGAGATTTTAAACGCGGGAGATCAAATAATAGTTTGTCTTCGAACAATTGAGACGGATCGAATTTTTGAGTTAAGTGAGAACGAAATTTTCGCGTTCGTTTCCGACGAACGCAACTCTTCCACTGATGAAATCCGAATTTTTGTGAAATGGTTTGCACTTTTGTCGACTTTATCGGACATTCGATGTGTTGACTCTCAAGTGCTCGCGATCCTCCGATATCGAAAGGACAACAAACATTTCCTGATAATAAAAATCATTTTTGTTAGTTGGACTTTCAATCCCAGATTTTCAATTGCAGGTGAATACTCGTATTCCATATCTTACTTCTTCTGGGGTTGACTGTGTCTCTATCTACGGTGTCTCGCTACAGCAAATAGAGGAGACAACTTATCACTCGTCGGGCAAAATAAAATATACAAAATCCATACATGATGTTGTTATTGGAAAGAGCACCTCCTGCTCAGTATCTCAGTTTCTCTTGAGAAGACTTTGTGACGTGCAGCGAATTTAAATAGGGCTGCGCGTCAATACGCAAAGTATATATGAATAGGGTGCAATGACGTCACGGTTTTACAGTTCGAACCGACGTCACACTGGACAAGCCAACAGTGAGATTGGAATGACCCCAAACTGTTGATTTCTGCTGGGTAGATCCGGATAAGGATTGTGTTTGGTCGTTGGTGTCAGCAGAGGGTACGAAGAGGGCATTTTCAACATTTACTTTTGGAATTCGATTTGTCTCAAAACCTTGGCATTTGATGATCACATGTCTACTATTTAATTGTAATTATTCTCCCATACGTTTAGAAAAATGAAATAATTAAAATTCCAATTGTTTTGTTTATCTTTCGGAATTATTTAGAAAACAACTCAAATTACTTATTTTAAGAGTAAACTTCTTCGCCGTACATGCCCATTTTCTAAAATTTTTAATAAATAATTATAATAAATAAATAAAATCAACAAAAACTCTTATTTGTGATGAACGTAAATTAACACTGACGAGCGTATCAATTACATTTACTGTTTGTATTTGGATTTTCTTCAAAACGGAAGAAACCAAAAAACACATTTGTGGAATTATTTAGAAGTCCAACCGAAGATGCAAAAACAAAAGTTTAAAAAAATATCGTAGAATGCTATTTATTTACAAAAATTATTGTGGCCGGATCCAACCAGATGTGTGAACATTCTCAGCATGACTCGTATTTTAATTGCTTATTTCTGGGTCATTTTCCTTGTAAGTCAACATTTGTAATGGTCTTTATACTCTGTATGTGTACAAAGACAATGAGGGGTACGTAATGCATGTAGTGTGATTGACTACAGTTGATTGGAAATTAAAAAAAAAATAATAAAAAGAAATGAAAAATAAAATATATATCGTGTTAACGTCATACTGTATTCGTGTGTTGAAAAAATTTCTTTAAAGATTGGTAAATAAATTAGTATAATTCCTAATTTAGCAGTATTACTTTTTAAAAATTTGTGTTGCAACTCGAACCAATTGAAGGATGTAAGCCAATTAATTGGTAAGTGAAAGTTTGATTTGCGGTTTTTTTTTGCCCAATCAACTGTAATCAACCGCACTACAGGCGTAACGTCCCCTCATGGTGCTTAGGCACTGGTTGAATCGACTAATAGGACGAACGCCGAATGGATAATAAAATGTACCGTGAATAAATGTCCTATTTCAGAGAATCTCATGTTTTAGCCAACGTTAGATCTAGATTTTTAAAAAATAATAATTTTAACTGCTGATATCTGCAATTATTTGTTCGCCTATCTGTCTATCCTCCATATCTCTCCCTACGAGGGCTCGTTGGGCGGTTTAAAATGTAGGAGGGGTTTAAATAAAAAAAAGATCATCGACACTAGTTCGCTATCGTTTAGAGTTCGAACGAAGTTGGAGAACTAGCAACAACGTTTTTACATTTGGGTGTCAAAATGTAGACATGAAAAAACAATCACACACAATGAAATATTCAAACAAAAATTCCAAATTCCCAAAAATGATGAGTCCAAAACTCATGGAACGGTGTTTGTGATTACTCATGTGTATGAGAGTATTTTTATTAAATATTTGTTTGGATAATTAAATAAAATAATATTAGACCTCAATGAGAGTTCTCCCGTTGGAATTCTTTCAATAAAAGTAAAACTCAAAAGCATTTATTTTTACTCGCAGATAGTTTGCAGGACATGTGCAATAAAATAGTGTCGAAGCACGCTGAGTCGGATGTCAACATGTGCAATTTAACATTTATGTACGATTGTTTAAAATGATACCAGGAAATCTTAGATTTCTTGCTAACTGGCTCTGGTAGCCGATGCAAGAAGTCATTATCATAGTGAATCAACAATTAAAAATAAATAAATAATAACTTAATTAAGACGCAATATAAAAAAGATATGTTTTTCGGATTCAATAATGTTGTCATCATATTCTCTTTATTTTCACATTATTTTTATTCATATCTGCCATACATTTGAACAACAACTGAATAAGTTCAGTAAAGAAAACTGTCGCAGATACATTTACTTTAATTCATTCTTCCTAAACGAAACGGAATATGAATTTTGGGCCTGAACACAGTGTACCGTTTAAATGGACGTCACCGAAAAACGCATGGCTGTTTTCACGTTAAATATTTACAGAGGTGCCACCAAAAAAAGTGATTTACTCGGTGTTGCACTGCCACCATTTCATGGACCGGAACAACACGCGAGAAGATAATTCTTCAAATGCAAACAGTGTCTCGGATACAACACTGTTTGACCAGTCAGATAAGACATGTTCTATATTCCAGCCGGATTTATGCGTGACACTAAGTGTTACAGTTGTACATGAGGGTATTTCGACAATAATTTCAAGCGACACGGATTTAATTACAACTTGTGAAAAGTTCTTTTGTTTGAAAGTTACTAGAACTGGTCAATTATCAGATAATTATTTTTAAGTAAGAGTAATCAACAAAAGTGCAACATTTTTTCGATTACATGAGCAATTTCCCAGATGCCTCACAAATGTTTATTTTTTTGGCATAATCGCGCGTAGATTTTCGATAACTGAAGGAGTCATCAATATTTTCATTGTTAGTATTTTAATACAATTAAAAATTGTAATCTAGTTAGTTACTCTGTAGCAACACTTAGAGAAAAATCTCAAAAAGTGCTACAATTTCAATCTTAAGCAAACTTGTAAAACTGGAATCAATCGAATTTCGAGTTTCCTGATCACGTTTCATTGAATTTGTATTCGATTAAAAGTTCGTTTAAACAACATTTAACAAGCGCTCAAAACAAAATTTTAACTGAAGCTACACACAATCCTAGAAACAATCTCTTTCGGAACGAATTTTTTTACGAACAATTAGAACATAAGTGCATTGCTCCTGATCCAAGAAAGATCGGCGCAGAGCCGGCGATATCGCGACTGAACTCGAATTATTTGACGAAAACAAAATGAGATTAAAAGATAAAAGCAAACACGCGTGGTTCAGATTTTCGATACCGAAGAGCTGCCTTCTTTCACATCACTAGATATAATCCCTAAAATTTACACACGAATAAACGCAGAATTGCAACTCACGCACAAATAATTTCCCCGTTGTCGAAATTGAGATGTTCAATACAAGTGTATGTACAGTGTACTCTAGGAATTATTGCCACAACCTCTGTATTTCCAACACAGTTTCGTCAATGTCTATCGGATCGGGACGTTCCTTCATGGGCTTGGGTTCAACTTTCTTCGGTGGTGATTTGGCAGCCATTTTGTTAGAATACAGAGTCTCCTTCAATTGTTTTAATTGCTTGTCACAGGCTGCCGTTTGTTCTACCGTCTTGAAAGTCATCTAAATTGATAGTTAAGATTTCTCAAATTATTAGGGATTAGCAAAATATATTTCTGAAATCATGCACGCTTCGGATTACAAGCGAAATTGTCTTCAAAAATTACAAGACATATTTTTTTAAACATCTATTCTTTCATCCGTCGATTACTTGCGCGCAATTCGATAAGGAATATTTTCACCGTCTATTGTATATTTATTTTTTAATTATTTTATTCTTTACCGAAATATATACATATACTGTACCTTTCTGAGATTGGTTTTCACTGCCTTGGCCTTTCCTTTAACTTTAAGGGATTTGTCGCCGGCAACCTTGAACACTGCACTGGTCTTCCGCTTAAGTTTCCCTTTGCTGTTGTTCTTCCCCATCGCGAATGAAAACCGTTACCTAAATTAAATTAGTCACAAATCTCAGGTGATCAACTATGGAAATAGTTTATTCAATCATACAAATAAAGTAAATAATAACGATACAATATTTTACAAAGGAGCATAATGTGTTGCAGCATTTAAAAAGCATTTCACAAATGTATTTTTATTAATTCTAAAATATAATCTGGACACTTGAAAAACAGTTTTTCAAAGAGCACAGAAACTTGAATGCAGATTGCGATGTCAAATTGATTACATCATTTTTCAAAAAGAGGTTCACATAATCGACTGAACCACGTAACCACCTTTTGTGTTCGGTGAAGTCGTTGCGCACTCAGACAAGGGCAAGGCAGAGTGGGGACATACAAATTCCATTAGACTTCTTCCCGTACAACACAATCTCTAAAGTTCATTTTACGTTTCCTTCACAGAAAATAAAAAGTTTAAAAAATACGCAGTTCTGTTCTTTCTCAGAGAAATCTCAAATTAAGAATGCAATTTTGCATTAGCAATAACCATCTGATCAAATTTCGAAAGATTGCAATTTACAAATGAAGGAAAAAACAATTCTTTCACATAGCAGAACACCGTTGCCTATCGAACAAATGAAGAAAATAGATTCGGCATTGAAATTGTTTAGTGGGGTGAATCTGACAACGGCAGTTCAGGGCACAATCTCTTGGCCGGCGGTTCGCCTTCCTCAGCTCCAGGTTTCTCATTGACCACCTCGCCCTCCATCAGCGACATTTCCCCGATACGAAACAGTACGGCATTGGGCATGCGGAAACTGATCCGAATCATTTCCTTATTGGGCGCCACGCTGCGCACATGGAAGGTGTCAGTGGTGGACCGGTCCAGACAACAGCCTATCACTGACTCCACCAGCGCCGGCACGCTGCTCTCGAACTCCTCCTCCCTCGCGAAAGTGTAGCAGTGAACCTGGATCTCCCGCTCCATCATCCCCAGCTCCACGCCAGGCTCGTTGCCGGGTGGACCGGCCAGTAGGCCCACAAACGCGTCCAGAAACTCCACCGCTAGTGCCGGCAGATTCATAACCACGTGCAGATCGGGCGGTGTCACCGACACATCCTCGTCATCGCGGCCCAGTTTGGACCGCGCGTCGGTGTAGTGGCGCCACTGTCTCGTTACGTCGTCACGCACCACCGTGCGCAGGAACTGGCGTCCATCCAAGTTATGCGTGACCACGCGATCAGACACCCTGTTGGCGGCGATGTTGCGACACAGCCACTCGTAGGACGCCGGATTGAGGTCGTTGGCCAGTACCCGGCACCGTTTGGAGCGCGCGGCAGGTACGGCGAAGGGCCCGACTCCTGCGAACACGTCGTAAAGGACGGCGCCCCGTTCCAGCCGATCCACTAGCCGACCGTGTTCGGTGCAGAGACGCGGGTTCCAAAACACCTTGGCGAAGTCGAACTGAAAGGTGGAGCCGTTCTCTTTGACGGTGGTGACCATGCTGCCCTCGCCCGCCAACACCTCCATCTCGAAGTAGCGAAACTCGTTGCCGATGGCGTCCGTCTTATTGACGACCAAGGTGACGCCGGGCAGTTTGTCCATTAGCACGGCGCCAATGAGGTGACGGTAAACGGTCAGGTGCTCGCGCAGGTTGAGGTGGACGATGTGGCCGACACGGCTGTAGGCTGTGGTGCCATCACGGTTGGCCGGCAGCACGGCGCCCAAAATATCTTCGCACTTAAAGTTATGGTAGTCAAGAGTCACCTGCCGATAGTCGAAGGATGTTACACCTAATTCGGCCAGACCGTTGCGCACGGCCGGTTTGAAATCAGTGAAGATGGGGGGCGTCGCACGAGGATTCAGCAGGATTTGCTTGCGGAGAGCTACCCGGGTCGCAATCTTGGTTTGCGTTTTGACCGCCATCTCTATTTTATCGTCGTCAGTTATTATGGTATTCTCACTTACGGGCTTCTCCACTTCAGATTCGCCGGTCAACTTCGATTCGGATTCTTTATTAGAATCAAATTTCTTTTCGTCGGTCACATCCAATTTTTCCTCGTCTTCTTGCACGGCCTTGAAGTGTTCCAATTTAAGCAGGAATGGCTTGATGATCTTCAGTGCCCTGTGCAGGTGAGACTGTTCGACTAACAGGCAGGGAACTCGAGCCGTCCTGGCGAAAAGCGACCGATCCAGGATGAGCATCCCCCTCACCGCCTCCGGTGGACACAGGTCAGAGGTGACATCATCGTGAGCGGCCATCTTGGATCCCTTCTGAGTTGGACTTTCGGCTGGCGGCTCCTGCGGTTTCAGTGGACGATGCAGTAATCGTTTAAGCTCGGACCTTTTCAATGCCTGAATAGCAATTCGGATGACTTTCACATAATTATTGGCGAACATGATAGCCTGTCTTCCGGGTATTCTGTTCGGTCCATGTCTATATCCTGTACACTGTGGGGCACCTGCAAGCGGTGTAGAAAATTTAGGCTGCGGCTTTCGTATGGGTACATAATTTGCGAAGGACAACATGGAACAAATTAAATTGTGGAATCCCGATGTTGTCGCCTTGACAATACAAGACCAACTTCCTAGATATTCATGTTATACCACGCGAATTAGCTGACATCACATCCTTTGTCAACAGAATGTTTCTGTGATCAAGTTTCTGACAGAAATCTGCAGACATGAAAATATGAAATCCAAAATACCAGATATGTAGACATGTGACATACCATTTTGAATGTTCGCAGCGTTCCCTCGAATTTTGCCAGATTTTTTTAGTGAAACAAAAAATAAGCTGAACTCGACAAGACAAAGTCTAAATGGCAGTCCCATGCGCTCCATATAAACGGTGTTAACAGTTTAAAAACAGCATTGATCAACGGGCTAAGGCCCTAGGCCTACGTTAGGCTTAGGGTAACGTTGCAATTCTGTACGTTACTATGCACAAACAACTTGGTGGCTTAATATATTTAGAAGGATTGACAAGTATTTCACGAATCGAGGAATTACTTAACAATAATCTATCATCAAAAATAAACTTACCAAAACGCTATTTTATAGTAACTTCCCCAACGAAACACGTGTCCTCGTTACTCGTAACCGGAAGTATTGTAATCGTGTAATGTACAAGACCGGAAGTAAAACATAGACATTCACATTTCACAACAGCAATCGGCAGGTGGCACCACTTGCCGGTACTCGACTATCCAACGAGATTTTTAATAGAGAGCAACAAACTGAAGAACATATCATCCAAATTCCAAAAGTAGACTCTCAATTCATTGGCACATGCCGTTGCCCGTGACATTGTGATAAGAGACAGTGACAAATTGTTCATTTATTTCGAATGTAATTGCGGAGAATTCTTTCGTTGCTAGGTGATAATATGTGTGGCAACTTTCAGGATTAATTTCCAGTTGTTGGCAGTTGTCTAGACGTGTTTGCATGGTGAGAAGACGCAGTTTTTCGTGCGTGAGGGACACCTTCACCTCGTTTGCATAGGTAACCTACAGGATGTCACAAAAGTTAGGGAGCGTCGTCATAGGTAATTAATTCAACGAGAACACCTCTAGTGTGTTGTCATCTTTTAAGGAAGATTTAACGTTGAACTTTGGTCAAGTCGCGGCGATAATTGTATCTAAATCTAAATTCATTTCAGGCGGTGGCAGTGGATTCGTTGGCAATGCACTGGCCAGGTTGCTGCGAGGAAAGGGATACGAAGTCATTATCGTATCCCGAAAACCGGGAGCTTATCGGATGACATGGGTACTAATAAACGTTACATTTGAGGCCTTTTATTAATCTCCTTCGAAACCCTTGGTGCCTACCTACCTATGTTGAGGAAAAAGAATATTTCACCTTGCATTTGACAAAATCGCAAAAGTTTTCACAACAGACTAAAAAAACTAAACACGTTTTAATTACTGGTATCTGATACGTGTTTTTAATTTTGTCTTTCCAGAGTGAACTTGGTATTCAGGGACTCCCGGAAAACTGCAAGGCAGTTGTCAATGTTGCCGGTCAAAATGTGTTGGATCCAACGAGAAGGTTCCATAGTACATTTTGACAAATTCAGACGGTTATCTAATTTATCGTTGGCCTTTTCACTGAAATTGTTTTTTTTATATACTGCAGGTGGACTTCGGGATTCCAACAAAACGTTTTCTCTAGCAGAATCAACAGCACCAAATCTCTGGCCAGAGCAATCGAAAACGCCGATGCGCCTCCCAAAGTGTTCGTATCTATATCTGGAGTTGGTGAGTGTCGATACTTATTTATATTTTTATTTCAGCAAATCACAATTTAGCAATGCGCCCAATCCAGTCTATAAAATGTTTTTCTACATGACCAGGTTACTACGAGCCTAGCACCACCAAAGAGTACACAGAAGATAGTCCCGGTGGCGATTTTGATTTCATGTCCAAGCTTTGCACCGAATGGGAAAAAGCTTCCGTCCTGTCTGACTCGCTGACGTCTGTGAGAAGAGTTGTAATCCGATCAGGTAGACCGTTTTACGAAATTTCTAACCGTTTAAGTACCTTGTTTATCAACCTCACAAAATTTGCAGAATTCTTCATTTTTGTTTTTCTTTACAGGTGTGGTTTTAGGCAGAGAAGGCGGAATGGTTCACCGTTTGTTCCTACCCTTCTACTTTGGATTGGGCGGTCCGATGGGAACCGGGAAGCAGTTCATGCCCTGGATTCACGTGAAGGATCTGGCAGGGCTTTTCGCCCACGCCATCACGAACGACTCGATCACCGGTGTGCTGAACGGCGTCGCACCCCAAGTCATCGACAACCGTACCTTCGCCACCACCTTCGCTCGACACCTTTGGCGACCGGCTCTCATTCCCCTACCGGCGTTCGTCGTTAAATTAATTTTCGGTGACGAGCGGGCCAAGATGATGCTGGAGGGTCAGAAGGTCATACCCAAACGGACGCTCGAATCTGGCTACAAGTTCGCCTATCCGGATATCCAGTCTGCCTGCAAACAATTTTCTTGGCTGGTCTATGCCGACCAGGAAACGGCAGGAAATGGCGACCAGGAACTTAAATCTTTTAAAAAATAGATGCAAAATATTGAACAGTTAACAATTTAGAGAACGCCGATTGTGTTCGTAGTGCTTGATAATGTAAATAAACTGAAAATGATCTGTAAATATCACTTTCTTATTACAGCTATAGTTTCAGAGTTCTGCATGTATCTTTTTCATAATTTCATACGACCCGTCGTGGCGCAGTTGGTTTATGACGGACTGCGGTTTGGCGGTCCCGGGTTCGATTCCCGGCGCGGGCTTTGGCTCGGGGTACTGGTGAAAATGTGCCTCTCACATAGGGCCTAAGCTCTGAGAGAGGTACAGAATCTTCCTGTTGTGATCCGTCACTTCAGTGAATTAAAAAAAATAAATAAATAAATAATTGCAAATTGATTACTGCACCAGTATTCGGAAATAGTTTGTTTTGTCTGTAATATCCTTTGCAGTCTAATGAACTGAGCTTTATTAATTAAAATATGTAATTTCAGTCTTAGCCGGGTCAGGTCCGAAAAAGAACTCTTAGTATAATCAAATTGTATTTTCGCTTTCTTGCATGGCTCATCGTACACCCAATGGCACAAAGAATCTGTGTTTATTGCATAATTTATACAAGCTTTTTTAATTTCAATTTCGTTTTCGTACAAGTTGTGAATGCTTAGTCTCAACCACTTTCTAGTGTAAAAAGTCCTTTAGATGTGAAACGTATAATGAAGTAATTTGATTACTCTAAACAAAACAAGACTACATCTTCGCAACCATGAACAAAAATTAACTTTTACCACCAAGTTTTGTACAAAAAAACATTCTTAAGATCCTTCGCAATAACCAGCAGTCGTTTCCGCTTTTTTGTTTTTACCACATCACAGTAAGAAAAACGCACAACTTGACGGCCATGGCAAAACCAATTTTCAGAAATAATTTCATAACATAAATTTTGTAAATAGAATACATAAATCTCTCTGGCAACAATAAATCTTGTCGGTCCTGCTAAATGCCAAGGATATTATTATTCTATATGCTGGTAAGTTTCACTTCGAAAGAAGCAATTGAAGACGCTCACCAACAAATTTTTACTTCATCCCAACGTTCTAAAAACAATTTTATTTTCAACTTAAAGATAAAGAATAGGAGCCGATGGTTGTATAATTGTGGTCCTGCAATTCCCAACGTTGTAGTTAATTTTATTTTCGTTTACCAAGGACGGTATTAAATCTATCCTATTCTAAGGAATCATGCGAACCAAGTCATAAAGAAACACCAGAATTTCAGCGATTTATTTATCACCACTGGCAGACAACCAGTGGCCAGAGCGGGGTTCGAACCACGACAAAGGCTCGCAGGGAACGAGTGTAGTCGACAGAAACTGTGAATAGTGGCACCAAATTTATATCCAGCAGGTTTGAAATACGGATGCCTTAATTAGTCGGCGATGGTTGAAACACCTAATTTTCTACATCTGTGATTTGGAACAACATTTCCTATTTTCCGTTGTTTTTCATATCCTGTGTGACAACAAATTTCGAATTTTCCATTCCCTTTCAACAGTAAATGGTTTTAACGAGAGTTACGTTTAGAACTGTCCTTTCAAATCCCCTGGCCTAGTTTGCCTCACTCCAACCTTGGTGATCAATCACTTGCATTTTCAATGTTCACCTTGCAACAATCAATTTGACAAGTCACCGTTACGCATAAGAATATAACAATTTTGATTTCAAGATTAAGGGCGAGATCTTTCAGAACCTGAAGTCAAACGACCCA
>JAQGBY010006635.1:0-12810 GCA_034698785.1 Mycogona germanica
ATGGAAGCATTAGAAAAGTTTGCTAAACAAACTGAACTTTTTCTTTTACGATTTGGTGTTCTTGGCACAAACCCCACGAACGCGGCACAACAGTGATGCCAGATGACAGTTATTTTCGTCCCACTTCTTTCGGCCGAAACTGTTACAGCGTTGGTTGGGGATTTAAGAAAAATTATAGAAAGGAAAAGCCCGAGCACAACGTATCCTTTTTCGAAGCTTGGACAACCAAATCCTAAAAAATGTGATCTTTTTTTCCAAAACAAAAGCAAAAAAAGGGAAAGAAAAGGAACGGTTATTGCTTCGCGGAAAAGAAAAAATATTTTCCATTTTCGCTTGAGCTACCTTAAAGTCTATGGCAATGAAAAGACATGTATGGCTAGAGGCCAATGGAATCGCGGGTTTGAACACTATGGATCACGAACCAATTGGTTTGTATGAAAACTCTGCAATGGTGCGTCCGTGTCTTCTCGGAACAGCCTGATCCGATACATAAACGAATGTCAAAGCTATTTTATGCGTGACCTCTCCGTACGAAACCCGAATGAGTTATTAATATATAAATAGTTTTGGCAAAATGCAATGAAGGTCCGCTTACGTCAAATTTGTCAGAAAACTATGTGACCAATGAAGTACGACATTAAAATATTCAAAATTCGGTTCACGCCAAGGAGTGTAGAAGGTCAATACGTCAGGAGTCCTATTCATAATCATTGAGGCCCATTAGAGCAATCACTCACGAAAATCCCCCAAACTTTTTCCAGAAAATAATATCCAACGGTTAGCTGTTTCGAGGTCTTTCAATAAGTTGGTTCACCCATAATAACTAAGTCAGACGGCTATAAAAACATAGGTATTCGAAAAAGATAGTTTTTGAATTTTCCGAAATACAAAAATAAACCAAACCAAACAACCAAATAATAAAACCATGGTAATCCTATATTCTAAAACAGAGATTTTGATTTTCATGCCCGGATACTAACTCGCGAACGGCTCAATGAAATTGCATAAAATGAACATAAAGTTAGTAAACCATCATAATTAGCTAGCGACGGAATTACAGATCTCAATTTTCAATATTTCATATTAAAATAACCATTACCAAATTCTGGTTAATCTCCCTTTCGCTTCAAACTTAAAAAATGGCATCTCCACATCAAAAGCATGACGTCGTCGATTTCACGTGACAACCAAGTAAACCAGATAACAGTTCCAACCAAGCACACCATACCACATAAACTATTAACGGGATAATATTTTCAATATAACAATAAAAAAAAATAACAATATTAAAAAACATAAAATAAGTAAACGTAAAACAGCCGGTTTATTTCATTGGTGGTTACTGTAAACCCAGGCAAAGCCGGGAACCCTTGTTAATTAATTGTTAATATTAATTAATTGCCCCGGTTACAAAATGAGAGCTTAAACAGAGCAATAATTCACCAAGCAGCGCAAAAAAAGCATTTTCTAATTGAATGCTTCCAAGACTTTCGAGCTGGATGTGCGCTTTACAAATCCTAGTTCTCTCCAACCAGATCCGGTCAACGAATGGGAAAGCTTTATTCGCCATTTTGAAAATGAAATGCAAAACTGAGAAGCGAAATGGATAACGCGCCCAACAGGTCGAAAGACTTTGAAATTCATCTCACTCAGAAAGGAAGACGACAAACTGAGAAAAGACTTAAAGCCCTCCACCATAATCTGGCCAGAGCTTTTATCGCCAAATGCGTGAATAAATTAGGCACATGCAAAATGCGCGCCACACTCAAATCCGGCCGTTTATCAAGCCTGCATTAAATACCCTTAATCCCCTCTCCACAATCCCCCATCCCATCTCCTCCATGCGATCCCTTAGTTTAATATTTCCGTGAATGTTGAAAACTGGGGATGGCTAAACTATCGTGTTGAGTAGACCAGATTGGGACAAAAAGAAGAAAAACGTCTACGTTCAAAAAATAGTAATACACCACAAAATAACTGGTTTTCTTTTAAGGTTAAGAAAAAATACTCGAGACTTATTTCAAGATGAGAAAATGACGGAATGGACTTCAAAAAAATGTGAAGTCAGACTATATATGTTCCATATTTTGAAGAATTTTACTTATCAATGTCTCAAATTACATTGTTACAGTGTATTGCGTCTTGTTTAATCAATTGTTAATAGGACGGAGCCCGTTCTGCAGAGAATCTTAATTATTTAACTCCAGATACAAATGTGCGGGCGAATAAAGTTATTTAGAAAGCAAATTATTAGTGTCCACGTTCTATTTTAATCCAATCATCTATTTTGAGAATTTTGCGAACGAGCTAAGGCTGGCGTCACCCTAACCTCAAAGTAACACTGGTTACACTTGAGCTTCCTTTCTTATCGACTCAAACAGGATTCCAGTGTGGGAATTCCGGAAGCCAATGGCATCATGGCAAGGGCTAGCCTAACGTCTAGGAAGATGCCAATGACAAGCGTTAATCCAGGGGAAGCCCACTTTCGGGCGGAGCTTGTTGTTAAAATAGCAGCAATGGTTAAGTAAAGAAGCAATGGGTTCGGTGATACATTTGGGCTGACACAACTGTGTTAAGAGCGTGATAATCTGTGTTAACTGTCACCACTGTGACTTCACTGACACCACTGTGACTTCACTGACACCACTGTGACTTCACTGACACCACTGTGACTTCACTGACACAACTGTGACTTCACTGACACAACTGTGACTTCACTGACACAACTGTGACTTCAAATTTTGAAAAATCAACTCGATCGATAAAGCTACAACATAAATTATAATAGTTGAAGAAATCGTAGAAATAATTCCATCATGAACAATGAACTACCCTCGTGAAACTGCTTTCGAAATCTGAAAAACGGAGAAAATCGTATCGCGCAAGAACCCACTATTTTGGTTAATTTGTATTTTTATTGAAACTCTTCATTCGGATTGTTTCAAATCAAACTATACTACAAAGTGCATCCGCGTCACACAATTGCCCTCCTAGTTTTCAGGTCAAATACCAGCCGTCATCACTAGATGGCGCTGATCCAACTGGCGTGAGCCCTAATCCCTTAATGGATGGTTCCCACGGGGATAGACGCTGGAACCGACGGCCAATGTTTTACACCGAAGAACTAACGTAGCGCTAAAACGAACACAATTTGAGCGTCTACTGCACTGAAAATCGCGGCGACTGAAAAATAGGCACCAGTCCGTCTGAATCATTTAATTCATCGTTTGATGAGAACCGGACAGCAAACACAATTTCCGATTAATACAATTTCAGCGGCATCCAGATATAAAAGTATGGAAAGTTGAAGATGGGTTTCTCTGAGGCAAGTTTTAAAGAAAAACATCAAAGTCTGCAATTGATAATAGAATGCAACCTAAAGTCCTTCATAATAATAAAAAAAGAGTCTGGCCGGTGCATTGTGTGATTGCCTCGCAACGGGGGGCAGCAGGAACACACTCTCCCGCCACCAGACGGCAATCTCCAGCCATATCTGATTCACTCCCTAGTGCTCCGTCAGTTCGAGACCTATTTTCCGTATGCCATTAGGGGGACGTCAGTGACTCTTGTCCGCCTAAGTGACGTCAGCCACTTCCTTATACGAGTACTTGCATTCCCAAGGTAGGCGCGAGTAAAACCTTCTCTCGGTACAGGAATTAAACCGGAGATCACTTGCAGCGCCATCTAGTGAGCAACTTCATAATGACCAACGTTAGACAGGTGAAATGTAAAATACCTCAACGAGTATTCCATTGTAGTAGTTGGAGGAAAGATAAACGTGACGTACGTGACGTCATTAATCGACCAACACGTGTAAATACGTTCACGAATGGCGTGTAGACGACACATAATGCGAGTCGGTTCCATGAAACGTGCGCGTGCAAACGATTGGGAGCCCGTCGACTAAAATCTGGAGGATCCAACAACCCCGATGGGAATTGTGGGAACCGAGGCAGGTGGAGATTTTTCGGAACTGGCTGCTAATGGTCGGCTCTTCGTCGAAAAACATTGGCACATCATGGATAGCAGCGGGCCAAACTGCTTCAAATGACTGCGCAACTCGATCGCAGCGCCGCGTGGTGGTGGTGCCATCACTGTGGATCTGGATCTCTAAATCTGTACAGTAGATGACGCTGTAAACATTCATTATATCCCAGTTACATAGGTGTTTAAATCGGAGCGCGTTGAGACATTGAACAGAATCGATTAGCCCGTGCTTCGACAAGAGACGACTAGGCGCTCTCGAATGACAATTTGCCCTTCTCTCGATTGTGCACGTGAATTTCAATCGTGCTTGAGAGGGTGCGTTCAACATTTAATTAGGTTCGAGCACGCCATCTGTATCCCACGCGATGGGTATGATCTTAAAAGGGAGATTTGCCCCAACCTCAAGCAGCCTGAAGTATCCAAAATAGTAGATATGAAACCGATAGTAGTAATAACAAATTTGGTAACAAATTTATCTTATTTATTCTAATTTATTGGATAGCGACGAAAGTGTTAGATGTTTCGCAAATCTACAATTCTTAATTTTTCCTGAAGATCAGATCTAGCAGACTTAAGAAAAATATTTTTTTAAATACATCTTGTTGAATTTGTGAAAACGCTGAGAATTAATAAAAAGGACGACACTAAAAAGTGATTTACTTTCTTGAAAGGTTGTTTTTAAAAATCTTACAGACTCTCCCAGTCTTACATACAGTGTGGAGCCTCCAACTGTACACGTCCTTGTCCTGATGGTTGTCCTAACAGTTATGTTCCCCCCCCCCACCCCACCAACATAACTGTTAGGACAACCGTCAGCAGCCCAAGAAAGTGCTCGAGCGCCGTTACGACACTTGGCGGGGGACTGGAACTGCCAGTCGGGCAAGGGCAAAAATTTGCATATTTACGGGGGTGGTGGTGGTGGTGGTGGTGCCGATGGAAGGTAAATCGTAGTAACAATAGCATATACTGAGTATATACAAAAGGCGACGGACGGGGAAAAAACCGAAATGTTTCTGGGAAGTCGTAGAACCGATCGCAATTCTCGGAAAAAAATCCACCATACTACTGTATATTATCAATCCACTTTCTAAGCTAGTACAAGCACGACGGCATATAAATTGCGAAATCATCATTGGGAACCGGATTTCGCGTCCTATAAAAAGTCAATTGTTCAATATGGCACTCAGATTGTCCTTTTTGTCAAAACATTATCGTATTTGTGGTGCTAAAACCGTGACTATTTTTTCGGACTGGCAATCTAAAAACAATGAAGTCAGTCCTTTCAATAAATATTTCTCAAAAATGAAATTAATAACTCCCCCAATTTTAAAAAAATTGAGTACATTCCACATGTGCCAGGGTGCGCATTTTGGACTTTCTCAAAATCAAAATTAACTTGGGAGCAACTTCTGAGAAAATCAAGTTCTCAACTGAGGATTTCTGAAAACCTTATTTTCGTCATCACCAAGTTGATGATGAAATACTGAATTTGACCGTCAATTAAAATGATTATCGTCTGCATCAATAATATCGAGCCACTCGATTATGTCGATTTTATGATCGATTCGGCGATTTTGGGTAATATCGAGGTTCTGTGCGGCCCTTTTTAAAAGCGCTTTTGTACAAAAACCAACAATATTGCAATAAATGCTAGATACCATGATGGGCGCGGCCATCTTGTGAAGTGTCAATTATAGTGAAATACAATTGGAAATATAATTTTAATTGTATTTGCATAAATCTCATTGACTGGCTACGCACAGTACGTCACAGACTCCGTCGTTATCCGCCAAAATAGTTCCATTCCACTGTCTTAAATATAGGTACCTTATTACAGGTATTTATGTTGTTGCGTTCATTAGATAGGAATTTAATTATCAAAAATACCGCTACATCTATTGACGCCACATCGGCGCGTTACGATTGCCATCATGTCGTGCAGACATATGTCACCATCATCCGGTATTTGGGGCAACTGAAGTTTACCTCAAGTAAAAAGAGAATGAGACTACTGACGCCACAAAAAGCAAAGGTGAGGCGAACGTAAGAACTATCGTGTGCGATAGTCGTAAAAATTCCTTGAGTGAAATACTATTGCACATTTCACGGTTCTTCAACATAGTTCTTTATTCTTTCAACCGTAAATTGGACTATCCGATTCAACGGGAGGAGAAACACCTTCTGACATTCCGAATGTGGGACACTGTATCATAGATGTCCAAGCAGAAAGAAATTGGCGAAAATCCTACAAATCCGGTTCTTAATCATCATCGAAAATTGATGCCCTAACTCATCCAAATAATGGTTCCCTACACTTAGCGCGTCATAAACAAGTTACGCCCTCTGGTGGGCCGTCGAGGCGATGGCGGTGTCTCGGTCCTGGAAACTGCAAGCCTTTTAAAAAAGCCACATTTTCACGATTTGGTTGCACCATGGAAATGTCGTACATTCGAGGTCCCAATATTTCAAATGACAACAGCCGGAGATTTCAAACTCACGCCTATGTTGAAACATAATGATATTTCCATGAAACAAAACTAGGAAATGACCAATGATGGATTATTTTTAGTTCATCAATCGAGTAGATGGTTAAAATAAATAAGGAACTTCTGACATGTCACCTAAAAACATAAAAGTGAAGTCGCGATTCTGTTAAAGGAACCTCATCACGTGATCAGTGAGTGAACCGATTCGAAAGCCAAAATCAGCAACAGATATTAGAACGTAATTTTAGAACCTTTTCCCCCCGACATAGAAACAGCTGAACAACAAACCCTGCAAAAGGATGGTGGGTGGGTGGGTCGACTGAGGTAATTGAGTGGGGGAAATGGCGTGGTGGTGGAGGGGGTGGAGGGGCTTTGAGTCGGGAGACCAATTTCTTCCATGATGCTATAAATTGCGTCCAATAACGACCGTCGATCAAGTTCAAAACTAGCCCAATCGCCGCGTGTGCGTCGGATTACACGCGCATCGGAGAACTTGTTGCTAGGGCCCCCCCGGCTCGCAACATTGCGAACCGCAACAGCCAACGAGCTCTCATCATGCCCTTATTAACAATAGAGACCAGATGCCCAGATGAAACTGAGGTGTGTCGCTAAGTCAAATCTTCTAAATCGGTGAAGGTGGGATCCACCCGCGCCTGTCCGATTTCTGGTTCACGTTAGATCCACTACCTAGGTTTAGGCTTAGCCAAGGCAAAATTATCGTGTCGCCTGGTAGATTTCTTTTTGACAATTATCTCAAGAGGAGCGAAGGTGACACATTTTCACTGGTGCTCAGGGATCGAATGAACGTGAGAACCTCGCCGGGAATCGAGCCAGGAACCACCGAAATACAAGTTTTGGCGTCACTCAAGGAAAAGACTGAGACAACCTGCGTTCAACCGCTAGTTGCGCATGCGTTTTCAAAATGGCGATTCCCATCGGCGCTGACATTAACATTTTTAAAAGTACCACCGATTGCCACCAGAGTGCACTCAAGTATTCAATGTGACCGAATCTGAAAGTGCCAATGATGACAGTGGTGCCAAGTTGTGATATTCTACTGTAGAAAAAATGTTTTCTCTGATAAACTAATAAATTAGAAAATACAGGAAAATAAAAGTATTTAACATTTTTAATGAAAATAATGTTCTCATATTTTTATCCAATATTTCGGTCGTCAAAATGTTGATCGCCGAGATAAACAAAAAGTTCACAAAACTCGTAAAATTCTTTAAACAATGTCGGGACCAAGATATTTAAGTGGTCATTCCTTTAAGTTCCTTTTTTTTAAAAATTTTGGTTACGTGATTCCATTGCTTTCCAAGTATGATTAGTTGAACGACCCACCGTTTGGCGCGCTCAGAGTTTCACTAGGATCTCATCGTTCGGTTTAAAAAAAAAATACGACGCATTATCCATACGATAGATGTGCAAACTACAATTCGCAACAAAAAATAAATCTATGAGTGACTTTTCGTGATTCAATAAATAAGCAATTTATATGTTGCGTCGAATCAGTGTCGAATCAGTGGTTCCAAACTTGAGGCAGGTTTAATTGCCAAGTTCTCGGAAATCAGTATTCAAAATCCGTCGAGCGTTTTTCAGACTGCGATACAACAAAATTTATTGTATATCCGCCCATATTTATGACCCCCAAAATTATTCAAAACAATGATAAATTTGTGCATCTCCGGGGTCAGAGAAAAAAAAGGTGAGCTAGACAAATTGTTTTCGAAAAAGCACGTCCTGAATTCCTAACACGCGAGATTCTGACGTAAATCATGTCTCGTCATTTGAGATAGCGTTTCTAGTTGCAATTGTCGCCGCTAGAGGTGCTTCGTCGCCGCCATTTCCGTTCCTCTTGTTAGGAGCGTATAATGGGCTGGCTACTGCCCAAAAAATATATAAATCTTCCATCAACGATCTATTATAATCGCAACGAATTGATTCTCTGGATCATAAACTATTGGATTATTTCCAAAAAATTCAGTTTTAAAGGAATTCACGTTCTCTTAAGACTGCATTTTTAGAATTAGACGAGATCGTGGAACCTTTTGGACATACTTTGTGGGTCCAGCAGTTTAATGGAACGACTGCAAATGTTAGAGCTCACGCCTCAGGGTGCACCGATTTGCTAAACTTGTTCATAACGGTCTGGAGATTTGTCGTCGTCGTCGTCTTTGGGTTAAGGGCCTTTTGGGGTGGTCAAGGCCATTGTTCGCCGACGACATTAGCAAAGTCGAGACTCTTAAAAGTCGACGAAAAACGTCGATATTTGTCAACGAAACACAAAACACACACACTTTCTTGGCCAACATTTCCAAATCGGAGACACGAGGGGATGTAACAATGAAAGGACGGTAAGTTTTGAGAATGGAATCCTCCTTCTGGAGACAACTTTTACACACCCTGGGCTATGATTGAAAAAAACGACGTCTCAATTTCACAGTTGCCATCATAAAATTACTGAATTTTAGCTAATCAATAAAATAAAATAAAAATAATTGAACAATAATAAAACCATATTTTCTGTGCGCTTGCGATTTTTCCTTTTAACTCTATGGAACTGACAATTTTTTAACATGAAAAAAGCATGACGTCGACGTATGCAAACTCTCAAACATGAGATCTCGTCAAATTACTGTCATTTAATATCAGTTTTCGTAAACTCCAATTTCATAATATCTGTTTCAACGAGGCTAAAAGGTCAAGAGCACAGAGAGCGCAATGAGAACATAATGGCGTCGTTTCAGCGCGTTTTTCTGTTCAAGGTTTTTAGACGGATTAGAAAGTGTTTCGGGGGACGAGTCCAAGTACCCTGGGACAACGCCCCTGACGCTTCCCCTAGCCACAAACTGATGCCCCTGACGTTAACCCCACACCGCAAAATGCACTGTCACCAACCACGCATCGCAAACCCCAGACGACCGAAATGGGATCGCGATTTGTGGGCAACATCTACAAATGGAAAACAGCAATTACTGGGAATTATTTCTCTCCCCCTCGGCAAAATAAGTAGGATCTCTAGCATGGGTTCCCCCGGACAGCCAATGTCAACCGAGGATCTACACCCACCCACCACTCTCGACCGGCGATGCGGAAGGAGGTTAAGGATTTGCGAATCGTCGGATAATTTTCCTACACTTGACCATCAGCGCAAAACGCATTGACCTGTTACAGAGTGCTTCCAGGAGGAGACAATTTCTGGCAAAATACCCAATTTTGTTTCGTGTATTTTTTTATTTTTTAGAAGATCAAGGCGCGTACGAAATTCATTTTAACTTTCAAATTCCGCAAGAATGCATTTAGTACTTCCAGTACATTTTCTTACAAATCAATTTCGTATTAACCCTTTAACCTTTAACCAAAACGACTATAAGCGTTCACGCCAATCCACACACCACCGGCAATGGCGACATAACGCGTTTTCACTTTTCAAAAAAATCGTGACAAAAATCTACCAATCACAGAGAAATGCAAAGCACATGATTGGATAGAGCGAAAAATTAATTGGCCAGTTAAAAGGTTAAACATACTACAAGTAATCTACAATGGACAGTCATTCGCGACTGAAAGTTTTCTTTTCCACAAGATCAAACTCGGTGGCGGTTAGCGTGTCGAGCTGTTATTCTCGTGATCGCGGGTTCGATTCCCGACCGAGACCTCTGGAATTTTTCGGGCGAGAAATTCCTACGCACGCCTTCATCCGGAATGGAAGAAAAGCCGTGAACCCGTGCCTGTATGATGTCAAGTGTCAGTGTATCGATAGTTCAGAAAAATATCGCGTATTGCAGTTTCCCAGTTTTATGATCCCGGGCGAAGTCGGATCCTTTGCTAGGACAAAGGAAAGGTAAAACATGATTTTCCCTATTTTAGGTATCGTCATGTTATGCCCTCGCTTTAGGCAGACGTCTCGAGAGAAAAAAATCCGAACTTCATTCTTATTAAATCACACCTCGGACAGTCACTGCGTTTTTCAGTGACACTATTCTGAGAACTAGGATGGGGGTAGATCGGGTCACTTAACCATAACCGCATGGCGTCAATGAAAAATCGCCATTACATCAGCTCGTTGCTTGACCACCACTTTTATGGCTTGTCCCTACAGATGACACGCCATCGATTTCCATGTCTGGTGGTGGTTGGATCGATACTAATCGAATTTCTTCAGACACTTGACGAACCCCAAATTTGCACTACAAATCGTCATGACTAGATTTGGCACATCCTTGTTTTACTTTCTTTTCTTTCTATTTGTTCTAATTATTTTAAATCGCCAGAGTACCTAGTTTTACGACCGCACAGTCACAATCAAAACATTTGAATTTGCAATTTGAATGACCACGGTCAAAAATAGAAATTTGCAAATAAATTTTTTCAACAAATTGAAATTTTAACATCAAATTAGGTTTGGTCATCACCTACCTTCAAAATTATACAGCGCATGCGTCGTGAGCATATGACCTCACTATTCCATAATTTAAATGAATTGAGCCTGACGTTGTAAAAACAGAGAAAATGGAAATTCACCAATACTCTGAATTTCCTTTCAGTGCCGAAATGAAAAAAATTGTTTGAATTTAACTGGGCATATAACGTAAGCAAGGATTAACGTAAATATTAGTTTTCAGATTTATTTTATCAAAATTCAATATATTAATTTAATCGGCTCAACAAAGATCACAAAATCGAGAGGATTGAAGGTCTGGCTTTGGCAACACTGAATAAACTCGGGACTGTTACGGAAGCGAACGGAGCCTAGTAACCAGAAAAGATTAACTGCTTCCTGGATGCCATAAAACATAAAATGTGAGGATTCGAAATGTGAGAGTTCTCTCGTCGACCGGCTACCTGATCTCGTCCCAGCAAAAGGAACAACTTTCCCCCAGACACTGGAACCGAGAAGATAAGTTTCTCGCATTTGACCGATAAAATGGGTCCGAACTAACCACGATCGACCTGACTTCCGGATTCAATCACAGCGTTTTGTAGTGCTATTATTCAGAACAGCTAAATATTTTTTAAAAAAATGAATAATAAAAGAACTATTTACTTCAGTATACATTATTAAATTCATTAGAAAAATAATATAATTCTATGGTTGGCATCACAGATCTTTTAAATAAATCATCCGGAAATAATCACCGGAAGTGAAATGGAGTTTGACAGAAAAATTTACATTCAATATTAATTTACAATCTGAACAAAGAACTCGCCAATAAAGTAAAACCATTAATATATATTTTTTTAATTTCTTGAATTGGAATAAAGGGAACTGTTACCGGAAGTTAAGCATTATTTATTTGTATCTTTGGGATTTGTTTGTCTGCAGGAATGACGCGGCCCCGGTCAACTAAAAAAGATGGGCTGTAATCCGAATCCAGGAAACAAGTCATCAAAAACACGTCTAGGGATTCAACTCGTGCAGAATGGTTTTGAGCGAATTCACCAATGATACTTCTGGGGGCCTTATTGGTCTGACAGTCTCAAATTCAGAGCCTGTTAAAATAGGATAATCCATCTTTGCTCCTGACTGATCTCCCGACCCCACGCCATAGGCCCCCCCTTTTGGGGGATGTTTGCGGTTACAAATTGAAATTGGGGGATCAGATTTGTAAGGGCACACACAAGCTTTAAAATATGTGTGAGTAATATTACAATATATAGGGATCAAGTTGGATCATCAGAAATTGAAGATAACTGCGAAAATTAAAAATATTTTCACGGATACGAAAAGAAATATCAAAAAGCGCCATGTCGACTTCTACACAAAAATTAAGATACACAACACTTTCATAAAAAATAAAAATGATTAATAAATAACATAAGCCTGCGAATCAACATAGAGGGTTGTCACATTATTATATTTCACGAATAACGCTCCCAGTTATCCGAATATCGAAAGTTCTTCGACGTTCGGGTCCATTCATGTTTATGATATTGCCAAAAATATTCCAACTTTTTGAAGAGGAATTTGTAAAATAATTTCTTTCAAACAAAAAATAAAAATTGAACGGTAATTATTTTTTTCTTAGATTAAAAGTGCCCCTCTCATAGTGCTTAAGCATCATGAACGCCTGTAGTGCGGCTGACTACAGTTGATTAAAAAAAACCATCTTCACAAGGTGATATTATTTCGTCAAAAACAAAAGCATGGTGTGGTGACTTGAAACTGTTAGGAAAATAAAGTTTAACGGTACATTAATTTTATTTCTAAATTGCCGAGCAATAAAAATTGTCTCCACTTTCTCTTTGATAATGTGACAACCCGACTGATGAAAAACGACAACAAGGTGGACAACGGGACAGTAGTACATGAGCGCATAAACGTTTGATTATT
>JAQGBY010006636.1:0-12810 GCA_034698785.1 Mycogona germanica
TTATATAGATTCTAGATTTGTTTCTGGGTGACACTGTAAATATCATCTGACGTCTGCTCATTCATTACTTCAACGATGTGGCTTTAGCTTAACGTGAAAAAACTTTCATGCTCCACGTAGTTTATTTAATAAGCAGACTTGTTCGAGCCATGGACAGTTTTTTAGGGTAATATATAAAAATGACTCTCATTTTATTAAGGGTGGTTTTCAATTAGTATAAATGGGCGAACCTGGGAATGCAAAATCTTTGTACCGCGTTAGACCTAGGCCTAACGCGTGGTTTGTATGGGCAAATTCTCTTATTGGGCGTTTCTGTCAGCCCATGGGCCCGAATTATGGCTATCGTATCTCGTTAAAGTATAATCTCAGCCACGACATCGCCAATTCCCATCAGCGAGTTACTCCAGGGTTCTGGATTGCCAGTTCCAATTTAGCCACACTTGGTAGCGCTTGTTCAAGGAATGTCTTGGTTGGCTGACGACCAACTGATGTGCACTAATTTCGTAAACTGTCATGGGATTGTATAAGTCTAGAATGGTGTCTCCTTCAATTTATTTGTTTGTGAATCTCACCTTGCAGGGCTGATGGGCTGAAGAACTACCGTGTGCTAGACAAAGATTTGCCGACCCGCGGCGAAAAATCAAACGATGAGCACGGCGAGAATGACTGGTTCAAACAAAAGAAACTTAATCACATGTTGGACGAGCAGAAAGTCTTTCTGCAAGAACCGCGAGTAGAGAGATTGTAAGTTATCATGCATGTATGCACTAAAGAAAATACCCATTCAAAACCCGCTCCTTTCCACCCGGAAAAGGGAACATCGACTCCAGCTTCTCTTTTCCATCGAACGCCACCTCACCACACTTGCCCCCTCCAACTTCTTTACTCCGACCAAAAGCAACTACGTAAAATTCTCCTTCCCTAGAAGTATTAACGACTGGAACAGCATCCCCCAGGAACTAGTGCAATCTCTCTCCGCCTTTAAATCCCGGCAGCGGGCTGTACGCGTGTGGGCAACCTGTTCCAAACTTCACTAAACCTTTACAACTTTCGGGAATCGCCATAATGCCACGGCGCGGCGATAATTATATATAAATCTAAAAACACTGGATAAACCTTGGCCCATCATTCGAATAGCGAGCGAGAGAAAGTTGTCATTATTTCTGGTTGCTGACACATTGAGTTGCAGTTGACACTTAATACCAATTGTTTATTGATTCCTAGTATTTCTCTAATGAGAATGCGTCGTTTTATGTTGATTCATGCAACTTGGCATTTATCATTCAGTAAAGGGCACTGCTGACGTCTCATCTATTTACTTTTGAGAGAGCATCAGTGACGAGAACCTCTTGTTTCTATCATTTAGAAATTCTGATTATTTGTCAAAAGTCTGATTACCGATACTATAACCAGTTCTAGTTACAATCGTTCCAATTTACGAAAAATTGTGTAAAAGTCCTGGTTAGAATCCAAGAAAAGTAGTTCGTTAATGCTCATCCAACAAGTGTGCCTCTCAGAAACTCATGTGCGTCGTTAAAGATATCGGTCGCAGTAATGGAAGCTGCTTGCTATAAATGTTTTGTTGGTGCTTTGCCATCATTGACCTAGACTTTAACCGAATATAGAATTTAGCGTGCAGGTGTCGTTTCAATGATACACTACATTTTCTTTGCACTACATTAATATTTCTTATTCTAAAATGCCTCTTGTCCAGGGTACGTGTCTGATATCTTTATTTCAATTTTCATTTTTAAAACTCCATTTTAGGAGCTATTTGGCGATGGGCGAATGGGATCCTGAACTTCAAATGGTCAAAGTTTCAAAACCCAACGTTAGTAGTTTCCCGTTTTTCCATTTGTCCCAAACCCCAACGTTAAATGCAAGTGCCCTAAATGTATCTACCTTTATCTATTCGCGTGAAGGGAAAATGTTTGAATGGCATGGGAACCATGCTTTTACCTGAAGAAGCCTTGTTTCTGATGGATATGGTAAGCATCTAAAATTTTAAAAAAGCCAAAAATATCTTTTTGTCTTTTCTTTTTTAAATTCCGATAAACTTTACAACTTAACTCGCTATTCTCAGGGATTCGACATGCATCTGTTTCAGTTTTACTCTAGTAAGCCCAGTTAATCGTACGGGCTAATAATTTGTAATCGTACTTGAATGGAATAAGGAACTTTCAGCTAAACAATTTATTAATCGTAAATCACATACAAATAATTCAATTTAAATGATTTTTTTCTGCTTCTGTGAAATTATAGTATTTTTCAATTTGTAGTAGTTTACAATATTTTTCTTTAACAGAACTATCATTTGTATTTGTTTGCTTGCAGGTGTTGAATTCAACATCTGCATTTGTACCGTTTTTGTGATGATGAAATTTCTTTCTTTTTTTGCTCCTAGAAACGCATGGAAGTATATTACAACCGTTTGCCATTGAGTATACAAGAAGCTTTCGGAATATTTCTGCAAGACGAACAAACAATTCTCAATTACCAGGTTTACTCACATCTCTGCCGCCTCGGGTACACGGTTGTCAAGCACACTAGCCCGTAAGTTTTCAATTTTGAAAGCTCTTTACCAGTATTGCCTTACCGGCAAATTGGTGAATAAATGTTTCAGTTTTATTTAAAACAATTCATAAAAAATACAGTAATATCTCATTTAAGTAGTTACTACGGACTTTCGGTTGTGCATTTCAGTTAGGGATTAAGTAATTGTTGGACAAAAAAATGTGCAATTCAAGCAATCGTAAATTGAATTTCGGGATTGTTCCCCGAATTCAGTATCGTACTGAATTTAATTGAAGTGTTTTTAGTGTACTTTACGAACGTTCACAATTTTAATAACGCAAAAATTATTTTCTGTGTGTGTGTAGACCACTGAGTGTAACTCCCACCGAGTATGAAAAGAAGATTAACTTGCATCTTTACTCGTCTGCCGCCAACACCAAGAAAGAATCACTCGGGGCCAAGCATTCATATGTGCCAGAATGTGACGGCTCGGAGGTCAGCACAAGTAACTCCTTAGCCAGCGAAGCGGACCCCACTGAGGTATTCCAACCGTCTTCCCAACCCCCTCGTGCCTCACCTGCTAGCCGTTTCTTGCCCTGCCTGCTCGCCCGTTACCCGGACATCCGGATGCCAGACGTATACGGCAAGAGCTGCGTAGTGCTGGAACCGCCGCCCGCGGATCGCCACCTGCTGCCTCCCAATGTGCCCGTCAGCCGGACGAGCGTTACGCTTAACCTCGAGCGGCTCTACTCGAGCGAGAACCTGCGCCACCGACAGCCGACCAACTACAACAACCGGAAGCGACGTCGCGAAGATGACGACTACTCCATGGCAGCCAAGCTGATGCACCGAGGTTATTCGGATGAGGAGGAGGTGGGGAAACGGAACCGAATGTGCAATCCGAACCGTCGTGAATCCGGCGAATTTGGTTGCGGTGATTTTCGCCGAAGTGACAATAATCAGAGTACGACTTGGAATCGCAGAGGGCGAGGTCTCGCTCAGAATAATTCGTGGATCGCCTGTGATACGTTTCAGGGTGGCGAGCAGCGCGGATTCAGCGGTGACGGTGGCCATCAAGGTGGTCGGGGTGATGCTGATATGGACAGCCGGAATTCTAACCAAAGCCATGGTGGTAATAACTCGTGGCACCATCGTGACTTGCGGCAGGGTGATCAACCACGTCGTGGTCGCGGTAATCGACGACGTTTCGATCATCTCGGTCAGGATTCGTGGTCCAGTTCCAACGATTATTCGGCGCATCGCTCCCCGAACCGGACGCGGTACGAACAGCGGTCGGGTGACAGCCGTGATTACTACGGAGGGGGCCGCTATCGGGAGCGAAGTGATCCAGTTAGTGAGGAGAGGGGTTGTCGGTCGACCATCGCATCGGATCGACAGTGGCTGCCGGTTCAAGTTCCCAGCAGCCAATGCAGAACGGAGGCAAAGTGTTGGGCTCAGTACAAGTTGGAATTGGGGACCGCGAGTGACAGGCAGCGTCCCGCCTGCAAGACCGGGTTAGCGCTGCTGTCGACTGAAAAAATTGCGCCGCTCGTGCAGCCAAAGGATGCGACTTCAGCAGGTAATTAATTATATTTGCACAGTCTACGTAACATATAAAGGCAAAACTGTCTGGCAAATGCGAATTTTTGTGTGCTTTTTGATGCTTTTTAAGAAAAGAAAATGGCACTCTTGATTATTGTGATCAATGTTAAGATTATTTTTATTCTTTTCTTTAATCAAAGAGCAGTTAATTTGTGAAGCAGTATCGTGTTTATTTGCCAGCCGAAACTATGATTCGTGTTCCGATGCGTTTATTTTATTCAGGACTGCTGTCTTTCTTTTTTTGCAGATGATATATTGAAGAAGTTACGGATTATTCCTCAAGTTGGAACAACGAAATATATCGAGTAAGAATTTTTACTTGTTTTGCATTGCATTTTGCATTTTTATTTTGCTGTTTTTAAATTTCTTGTGAACATTTATGTTCTATATTTGTTATATGTTATTTCCTTTGAGTAACACATTTTTCAGTTTCCGAATCTGTTTTAAATAAATACTGTAGCTTAAAATATATCTTCAATGTGACCGATTTTTATATCACTTAAAGAATTCTGGACAGTTGTCTAAAAATCTAAAATCTAGTTCTATCAATAAAAATGTTGCGCATGAACAATAAAGTGCTTAAGGTTTTTCTGTAGTTTTTATATTTCTTGCGTGACTGGTTTTGAACAATTTTCAGGAAAAGTGATCATCCGAATGAGCAGCTGCTGTCCATATCCTACGACGTTTACCTTCCGAATACGAAATATAGCAAAAAGGTGTTCTTCCCTCCAGACCATCGTCTAATTGTATTAAGGTAAGACCGCCCATTCAATTCAGTCTTATTCAAAGTTAATACTATAATATATTTCTTCCATAAATGTTCACTGGTTAAATCACCACCGTACAGTAAAACCACAGAATATGACCTAAATCTATAATTGTTGCAGCTGCTTCGATGACTTGCCCAATCAGCGCAGCCTTGCCTTCACTAAGAGGAGTCTTGGCGACGAAATACCCATTCATTTTGCAGTCGTAGAGAGTGGCGATATTGCGTTTTATTCTTTCAACGACATTTCATTGCCCGTTCAAATTTCCGCCTGATAATTGTGTTCCACTACAGCGAATGTTCATAGCAAATATATTTTATGGCATTTACATGTTCGTTATATGGTTTTTTGTGAAACATTGTTATGTTCACAGTAAAATAAATTGCTACTAAATTAGCAAATTCAGTTTTGTATTAATTTGTTTTGACGAAAGTTTGGAATTCTTCAAATAAGTTTATTGAGATTTGAATTGATATTAAAATGTATGATCAGATTGATAAAAACATGAACATGAAAGTAAGCGTTTATGCTTTCGAATAGAACTACGTACTCTAAAAATTTACAGATTTTATGGTTTTGTTAGATTTCAGCACAAAGTTTTCTTGGAAGTCTAGTTTTATTTACAAAATTATGTGCAATTTGTTAAAAACTGGAATGTCGACTTGTTATCAGCCATCTAAATATTTGTTATTTGATGCAATCTCAGGCTAAATCGTTGAAAGCGTCGGTCTGTGGCCATGGTGTTATTGACCAAGATCCTCTTGATATCTCTAAGGGTTCTCGACAAGCCTCTGTTACGTTTTTGTCACCAAATTCAGCGCTGCTGACACTCAATCCAGTTTAAGTAACTTGAGCGTCCGTCGATTGCCCGATATTCAAGAATAAACAACTTAGTTTGCGATAAAAGTAGAATTGATGGAACAAAAATATTTTTACGTATTCCTTGGGTGTGAATGCATTTTGATCATTGTGACAAGGTTCATCAAAATCCAGGAAGGCAGAATTGGTCGTTGGTCTCATGAGGCTACTGTTTTTTGTATCCATTTTGTTGTCACCATTGATGATTCGCGATGCACTGTCGTCCATTTTAACGGTATCACCTTCTCCAATCGGCCTACATGGTTGCCCACGAGGTGAAGAAATCGTTGAAATCGGCCGTCTGTCCCACCGACGCCACCACCATCGTCCTCTGTTCGCCGACGCCGCCCGGTTCCTCCCAGAATGAGGTGGGCAACTTGCGCTTGGTCATCGGCATATACTCCAGAGTGCAGTAGCCGGAGTTGGACGACGGCTCGCCCAGACGCCAGGCACCGGCGTACGGCACGAACAACTCCTCGAGTGGTCCCAATCCGTATTCCACCTCCAGGCGTCCCTGATGAGGAACCTTCCACATGGTCGGCTCACCCGTCAGGTCGTAGACGAATGTGTGTTCGGTCCGTTCCCTCGGTCGGCCGTCGCACCACCCGCTCTCACTGCCGTCCGTCACCGCCCCCGACTTTCGCTCTGCCGCCACCATCTTTGACGATCGTCGCCGTTTGGATTTGCCGGTCGTCTCCGAATCACCGCCGTTGGAGGCCAACGCCAGCAGGTCTCGATAGTACATTTCGCGACCGGACAGGACGCTCTTGAAGCGCTCCTCGTAGATGTCGCAGTAGTCGTCGGCGCCGCGGTTGCGGCACAGCACCGCCTGCAGGTCGGCGGTGACTGTTCGCGCGAAGTTTAGCAGTTGCTCCGGACTTTCCGGGTCGGGCGAATGCAGATCCTCCTCGTCGTCTTCGAAGTCGTCATCGTCCATCTCGTCGCTGGTCCAACCGCCATCGCTGTCCTGGTCATCGTCAAATCGGAAGTTGATGCTTTGGCTGACGTTCGGATAGATGGACGGCAGCGGGGCCAAGTCGTTGTCGAGTGGACGCGAGTGGTGGTAGAATCCGTCGTTGTAGGGATGAGTGGTTTCCTGGTACGTCGACTGGTAGGGGACGTGGGACGCGGCGAGGTCGTGCAGGGGTTGTCCATGGTGGTCGTGGTCGCTGGTGGATGTCAGGGTGTCCAGCAGCATTAGTTCGTGGTTGGGGTCGGTGACGGTGGGCGGGTATAGGTTGGCGCCGATCGGGGCGTGCTGGTCGCCGCAGCAGTCTCGGCCACCCATGTGACGCATGCCGACGTGACACGATCGCTCCACCGGCGTCGGTTCGAATGCGAGTACGTGCATGTCCAGCATCTTTCAATTTGTCGATGAAATCTTCATTTCCTGGTTCTCTTTCGTTGTATCTGCATTGTAAGGACAGAATGGAGCATTACTTTTTTTTAATGTTTTGCTTTGAGAAATTCTTTTGCGACGATTCATATTCTTTGAACGCGGGAGTCTTAGTTTTTGAATATATATATATTTTTTTTAATTCACTGTAGTGCATATCACAACAGAGTTTCTGTACCCCTCTCGGTGCCTAGGCACTATGTGAGGGGGCACATTTTCACCAGTACCCCGAGATCGAATAATCGAGAGCCCACGCCGGGAATCGAACCCGGGACCTCCGAACCACAGTCAGTCGCTTATATAATTAATGTAGAATTGTAAACTGTGCGTTTTTTAACAACTTTTTTACGTGGATTTAGAATTCTTTGGAATCTTTGAATGTTCTGGTTTCGTTTTTATCTTTTGAGTTATTTGTTAAGGGGGGCCACCAGCGTGTTCGCCCTAACCCCTAAACTTTTGAGTTCAATCATAACATTTTGATAACTTGAGTTCAATCAAACCTTCAATCGAATATTCGTATTTAAAAGCTTGAAAATGTAATTGGAAATGAAGACACGTATTTTTAAATGATTTTCGAGAAACAGAACCTGAATAATTGTATCACACTCTACTCACTTTTAAAAGCCGATCTGACAGCAACGTTAAATTCACATCCTGTCGGTTCGTGATGTCAGCAGCTACTGTGTCCCGCGCACCGGTGACTATTTTCCCCCGTCTCGATTTTTCGATAAAAGTTGTTTTTATCAGTCAAGAAACCGATAATAACTCGTGGCAAGTGCACGCAGGAGAGTTTTATGGTCCGTCACTTGTAACCTACTTCGGGCGTGTTTTCAGTCTGCCGCACTGTTAGTGGCGGCGGTGGTGGTGGTAGACCTCCGAGCTGTCACCGGTGTTTACCGATTGGCTGAGCCCCCGACTCAACTCGACTTAGCCATTCCTGCGGCTAGTGGTTGCGACAGTGGTAAACTGTAAACGGTTGATGGCGCTAGTGCAACCTCCTAGATTTCAATTGGTGAGCGAGTGGCACGTAAACCGTGTGTGTGGAACTTCGAAATGGGTTTCAATCGCCGATGACTCTTTTGTCGTAGCTCGCTATTTATTTTTATTAATATTAGGCTACTTTTAATAATTCGGGTGATGCAGGTTACCGAAAAAGTTAAACATTTGCAGGATTTGATTTGATTTGTCTGAGATCAGCTTGATCCCCTTTGCTTCTAACGCTTCTGTGTTATTTTAAAGTAATTGCTCTCGTCAATAGCTCAATTGTATCTCCGGTCTTCTCTGTCGTAATATCAGAAGTGCAATTTAAATTTCGATTTCAGATTGCTCTCGTCGCCGGTTCCGATTGCAGTCCAACGATCTCCAACCCTATTGTGCAATTATTTTGCTCAACAATTAAGTTTTCCGATTTTTCGAAACTAGTTTTTAAAAATAATTGCGCTCATACATTGACAGTTTCTGGTTCAATTCCCGGCGCGGGCTACTACAGGCGTTTCTGTACCCCTTTTGGTGCTTAGGCACTATGTAAGGGGCACATTTTTTTCACCAGTACCCCGGGATCGAAATATTCGAGAGTCCGCGCCGGGAATCGAACCCGGAACCGCCGAGCCACAGTCAGTCACAATAGTGCTAGTGCTGAAGCGCTTACTAAGGCCTCACTTAGTATTTACTACAATTGAAATAATTTTTTTAATCCCGCAAAATTCACAATATATTACACCTTTTTATGAAGTTTCATTTATATTTTTGAAACTTTGCCCAGGCCATGTAAACGATTGGAAATGGGGTTGACACGCCACGGTTGTACCAAAAATGTCAAGCAGCATTTATGTTTGCACTCGCTGAATTCAGAAAACATCCGCTCTGTTCAAATCTTTGCCAAAATTGTAAATACCTTTCATAAACATGTAAATTACGACCGCCACTTTACACTACGAATGCACGATCCCTCCTATTTATTGGGGGATTAATTTGGGAAGGCGTTTTGCTTTTCCAGTCTTTATTGGTTTTAATCAGTGATTTGTGTGTGCAGTGGTTCGCGTGGCTTGTCCCGTCAAAAATCAAAATGTGTGGCTGCTACGTGTTCGGACCGATGATAACAATAAACCCCAGCCGCTCTAGCACCTCTATCTATCTCTCTATTCACTGTATGTTCAATTGATTCAGTTTGCCGATGTACTTGTTTGACTCGAGAGATAAGCTAAACCGCCGAAAGGGCTCGATACACCTCGTTCTGTTTGGTTTTTCCGGAGTTTTTGAGACCCATTGGACGTTTATGCGCTTCACGGTCCGATGCGGTTCTGACGAGATGGGTTTGGGACAACGAATTGTAATGGGTGGAAGCAGTTGTCCCAGGACCCAGATGTCTGACACCTGTGTTGTGTAACTTTTCAAAATTATTAGACCGTCTTGTTTGCCTTCTTTCCAAGATTTTAGTTCAGTCTTGGTACAATCTAAATTGTTCGCCAACAACTTAAAAATCGAAAACATGACGATAACAGAATCTTGAAAAGTAATTACTTGGTTGTATCTAACTTGTTAAATATTCTAACTTGTTAAAGATAGTTATAGTAGTTATGATAGGACAGGCCGGACTAGAAAAAACGAACAAGATACAAGAAATCATTAAAAAGTTGTTACAAAGATGAGTTTTAGTCGATTTGAATCGTTTGTTTTTTCGTTTCGCAAATCTTCAATTGCTTTAAGTGATGTCAAAAATTGTAATTAGTAAACGTAAATTTTGTTTATCGACGACCCGCGATTACAGTCCATCATCAATCAATTTGTATATTTTGTTATAACGCTTTTACTCTGTTATTTTGTAGTTGAATATTGTCCATTAGTAACGAATAGGTGTTCCGTGTTCTACACCTTTTTGCCTCGTTTGGTTCATTGGCAAGCCAGGCGCTCAGTTGTTGGAAATAATCGTGACAATTCGATTGGAACCCGTCGAACCTAATTAGATTTAGTGTTGCCACTTAACCTGAGATGGAGTTACAACTACAGCGAGTCGCGTCGTCTCTTTGAAGAGCCCTACGTGAGTTCTTTCTCACAATCTTTCCTCAATGCAATCGAACGGCCAAATATGGGGTTCATTGAGTTAGTTTTCCTATATATTTCATTATTCACTTCAGCGGTTTTGTTATTGATATGTGTATGTGTCATTTGGCGCATTTCTTCGCAATAGATGAAACTCGCAGATGGTCCAATCAAACCCGCTTCTCGTCGAACATATTTGACTGGAAGTATTAATTTTTTTCTAACTTTATATAAATGAACTAGAGAATAGAAGAGAAGTTTTGCGTGTGAATCTTATGATGCGTTATAACACTGAAGTTGGAGATTCGTCACGTGTTATGACGTCATGACAGTGGCGCCGCAATACGTCATTTAAAATAAATTAGGATTTCCAAGTATGCAATATTTTTATAACAAAAATGTATTTGTTTCTTATTTTGTGAAAAAGTAGTCCGATCTATTAATGTAATAATAATTAGAAATTCGGGAATTAGTTTGGCAAATGTCGCTGGCATCACTGGTGGCACGTGATTGGCGCACGTGAGAGCGACGACAGCGCCATTTTGGTCAAGTGAAGACGCCATTTTTGAATTTTCCTTTTTGAATTAGAATTTTTGGCCTTGTCCGTTCCTAGTCGGCTGTCTATTTTCAATATTGTTCTGCCGCTGTTTGTCTTTCCAATTCAATAAGTAGTTCAATTAAAGATAGACACGGTGGCACCTTTCTGATAATCGCCTTCCTAATCCCGATGTAATCACTCCGACTTCTTCCAACTCGGTTTCTCTGATCCAGTTGTTCGATAAGTTTCGGTACGATTTCCGATATCAAAATCATTTCATAATACAGAAGCTGTTTCTCAACCTTTGTTTGACAAATATTGATTAACTCATGTTTGACGAAGAATTGTTTCATGAATTTTTCTACGATATTTCTCACAACTATTACTTCCAATTTCATTGTTAACTTGGAGTAATACCTTAACCCACACTGTTTATGTTTTGGTTTGTTTCAGTATATCCAATGAAATTTCAGTTACGTGTCTGGGTGCGAGTACATTCGTATTGTTCTAAGAGTTTGGAGGGTATAAAGGTAAAAACTATTAGGTGTATAGGGGAGAAATGATTTAACTTATTGTCCCACGGCGTCTTGTTCGCTCACTTTCACCCCACTCGCCCCCAATGTTAGAACCGGAAGACCGAATCCGCCATTTGTCCGTTCGCCACACACCTTTGGGTTTCCTGACTTTGAGAACCCCCGTCAATCCCCAATACAAGGGAAGCGGGATAAATCCTCGAACAAACTAGACACGAAGCCCAGAATTTATGCCAGCTAATCCTTAAAGTCTTCCGGGGGCACCTCGAGCGCCATAATTAGTGGTCTCGGTCGGGATCTTATTCGCGCCCTGGGCAACTATTCGATGGTCTACACTTTTTCTGAACGGAATACTGTTTGAAGTGAAGTTCCTCGATCCTCCTTTTTCGACGCCCTGGACCTCTGCCGCTGTTGTCCTCCCTTTAAGTTGGCCACTGGTTTCGATGTGATCCCCTCTTGGCACCACATCCACCGTACCTTAGTCCTCTGGTCCCAGCCGATGGCAGCTCTCATCTAGTCCTAACTTTATGGCTTGGGAAGTTGGGCCGACGTCGGTTCCCTCGTTTCGGTCTCGCCATCACCCTTCGGTTTTGTTTTCACCTGTCCGATTGGTTCATACCCGTAGTAACATGCGTACTTCACATTATCACTGGATGGCGTTGTTGTTGTCTACCCTCGAACCAACAGTTCGAAGGTCGATTGTGAATTTTTCTCCTTTACAATTTTTGAACTTTTACGAGATTCAGATACCAGACGACAACCGTCGACATTTTCAGATACTTCAAAACAACATATTTTTGTTGATTTGTTACGTTATGTATCATTTTTTAAATACAATTACGAGATGCAATAAAATTACCTTTTCAAATTGTGTGCATCAGATATTTAAGAATTCCAGACGGCAGTTCATCCTTGAATTGATTGCATTCAACTATTGACGATTTCCTAAATTGTGATCCTGGCGACTCGACAGCGCAACCGACGGCGACAACCGGAACTCGAGTCTTTCGCACTTGCTCTAATGCCATCAGCCAATAGTGCAGATCAATAGAGCGTTCGCGTTCCACTTTTAAGCCCTAGGTATATATGGCAATTATTTTACCATCTTGGCTTTTTTGGTTGACTGTTCATTGGCGCCGTAAATGGGAAGCTGGTGTTTATCTCGGATTATAGAGACCTGTGGAGCTGCAACATCTGAGCTTGGTGTGAAATTACACATTTCCCATGAACATGTGTTTGTCGTTTATTCATTCGTATTCAGGTAGTACAATCTGACAGCTGCATTTCAATAGTCAGTATATTTTTTTATTAATCTAATCGTTCCAATATTATTTATTTGGCGAAATAATAGTTTTTTTTACCTATAAAATTATCTAACACAAAAACTAAGTATTTGAAGGTAAGTTTTAATACAAATCGCTACGCGTAATAAACTTTTGTTTTCCAGTAATTTTTGAGAAATCGTATACTTTTTGCATAAATAATTAGATTGTACGACTCGTCGTAGCCCAGTTGGTTTAGCGACTGACTGTGGTTTCGGCGGTCCCGGGTTCGATTCCCGGC
>JAQGBY010006637.1:0-12809 GCA_034698785.1 Mycogona germanica
TGATATTTGGCTGGAGGCTGCTGCTGGATTATTACCAACCTGAGTTGAACTAGTTACTTGACTAGAGATTGCTGCTGCATTATTGGTAATACTGGTAGGCACTGTCTCACTAGATTCTTGGCTGGAGGTTGCTGCTGAATTATTTATGGGATGGGTCTCTCTAGAAGCTTGGCTAGAGATTGCCGCCATATTATTCATTGTTGTAGCTTCATTTGATATTTGGCTGGAGGCTGCTGCTGGATTATTACCAACCTGAGTTGAACTAGTTACATTACTAGAGATTGCTGCTGGATTATTGGTAATACTGGTAGCCACAGTCTCACTAGATTCTTGGCTGGATGTTGCTGCTGGATTATTGGTAATACTGGTAGCCACAGTCTCACTAGATTCTTGGCTGGAGGTTGCTGCTGGATTAATACTAACCTGAGTTGAACTAGTTACTTGACTAGAGATTGCTGCTGCATTATTGGTAATACTGGTAGGCACTGTCTCACTAGATTCTTGGCTGGAGGTTGCTGCTGAATTATTTATGGGATGGGTCTCTCTAGAAGCTTGGCTAGAGATTGCCGCCATATTATTCATTGTTGTAGCTTCATTTGATATTTGGCTGGAGGCTGCTGCTGGATTATTACCAACCTGAGTTGAACTAGTTACGTTACTAGAGATTGCTGCTGGATTATTGGTAATACTGGTAGCCACAGTCTCACTAGATTCTTGGCTGGATCTTGCTGCTGGATTATTGGTAATACTGGTAGCCACAGTCTCACTAGATTCTTGGCTGGAGGTTGCTGCTGAATTATTTATGGGATGGGTCTCACTAGAAGCTTGGCTAGAGATTGCCGCTATATTATTCATTGTTGTAGCTTCATTTGATATTTGGCTGGAGGCTGCTGCTGGATTATTACCAACCTGAGTTGAACTGGTTACGTTACTAGAGATTGCTGCTGGATTATTGGTAATACTGGTAGCCACAGTCTCACTAGATTCTTGGCTGAATGTTGCTGCTGAATTATTGGTAATACTGGTAGCCACAGTCTCACTAGATTCTTGGCTGGAGGTTGCTGCTGGATTAATGGTAATACTGGTAGCCACAGTCTCACTAGATTCTTGGCTGGAGATTGCTGCTGGATTAATACTAACCTGAGTTGAACTGGTTACTTGACTGGAGATTGCTGCTGGATTATTGGTAATACTGGTAGCCACAGTCTCACTAGATTCTTGGCTGAATGTTGCTGCTGAATTATTGGTAATACTGGTAGCCACAGTCTCACTAGATTCTTGGCTGGAGGTTGCTGCTGGATTAATGGTAATACTGGTAGCCACAGTCTCACTAGATTCTTGGCTGGAGATTGCTGCTGGATTAATACTAACCTGAGTTGAACTGGTTACTTGACTGGAGATTGCTGCTGGATTATTGGTTATACTGGGAGCCACAGTCTCACTAGATTCTTGGCTGGAAGTTGCTGCTGGATTATTAATGGGCTGGGTCTCCCTAGAAGTTTGGTTAGAGATTGCCACTAAATTGTTTATTGTTGTAGCCTCATTTGATATTTGGGTGGAGGCTGCTGCTGGATTATTACTCAGCTGTGCCAAACTTGCTGATGGGTTATTTGTGGTCTGGGTGGCCAGAGTCACACTAAATTCTTGGCTGGGGGTTGCTGCTGGACTGTTATTGGGCTGGGTATCACTAGATGATTGGCTAGATATTGTCAACAAATTATTCATTGGTTTATCCTTATTTGACATTTGGCTGGAGGTTGCTGCTGGATTGCTGACTGCCTGTATCTCACTAGGTTCTTGGCTTGAGGTTGCTGCTGGAATATTGTTGACTTGACTTGTTGCTTCACTGAAGATTATTTCTGGATTGATGCTTGCCTGTTTCACACTAGATGTTTGGCTGAATGTTGCTACTGTGTTATTTGTCTCCTGTATCTGATTACTAGATACATTGCTAGGTTCAAATGTGCCTTGCATTTTTTTGCTTAATTTTTCTGATTTTGTATTTTTGTTAAACTCAACTATTGACATAGTGACATTTTCTGCCATTTTGTTTGGCATAGTTACTGTTATGTAATGAGATACTGATGCATTTTCATTTGATGATTGAATGGGGGCTTTTATAGTGCTGCTTATTCCTTCTGAGGTTGAGATAGTGTATATATCAGTCAGTGATTTGTTTTTATTTGCTTCTCTTGCATTTGTCACTGAAGTGTTTTTTTCTGCTTTTTCACTTTCATTTGTAATTTCTAAAGATGAATTCTTTACATTTATTATTATCTTTATTGTTTCTGAGTCGGGAACATTGTTTATTTTGATATTTCCAACATTTATGTGAGTATCTTGCTTTCCATAATTGTATAATTGGTTTATTGCTTTAGCAATAAATGATAATAATTTATCAGTGGCTTTTTGTTTTGTTGTGTCATTTGTGTTTGACCGGAGTGTGTCTATTACTTCGTCAATTTCTATTTGATCTATATTCATTGTTTCATTTGTTCCTGATCCTTTTGCTATGTCTCGTTTAAATAAATGCGGCTGTTTGTTGATAACTGTGCTTTTACTTATTGTCTTTGGGAAAATACTTTTTGACTCTTCCTTTGGTGTGAAATTTTGTAATCCAGTTTCTTGAGCTTCTAACATGTGAATTCCTTTAATAAAAAAAAACATTTTAAATTATTGGGTTTTCCGTTTTAGACATGAATAATACCGCATTATATTTATTGTATTACTAATATTACACTATTAGTAATATTATACTGTTATACTAACAGAACTAATGTAATTTCATGGTGAGCCTTACCATTTGTTGGTTGTGTATGGTTAGAAAAAATTAAAAGTGAAATAGTTCTAATATTTAATATTATTTTGTCCAAAGTTATAATATTGTGCCCAGTGATTGTTTTCGAATCCAACTCACTTTAATAAAAAGACAGTGCGACTCATAGCTATAATTTTTCCACTAGTTTGTCCATCACTTGTGTAATCTGGGGTTGATGAAGAATTTAGATTTATTTGTTACAAACTCGTATTTTTTATAAGCTGTCTGACAGGTGTTAATATTTATAACTAGAGTTTTAGCTTTTCTCAAAGACAACCAGTTGATATATGGAAAGTATAAAGAAATACGACTCCTTGGTAATTTTGCCTTTTGTCAAAACCTAGGTAGGAATTATTAATGTGTATCTGATGTCAGACAGACATGGTTCCCACTGCTTTACTTCGCCATTCCAAATAAAATCATTTTTTTGTACAGCACAGAAAACAAGTGTTAATTAATATGCCCTCACACTCACGATGGCAATCAAATGAGAGTTATATAGATATTCTTCTAATTTGTTAGTATCCAACAATTCTCTAAGGAAGTTTATACAAATATATTGTAGTTAAACGTTTCAAATGGTAGCATTATTAACTGAATTTGGCATACTACGACAAACATGAGGAATAATGCAAAATCAACATTTTGGATGGTGGTCGTCATAAAAAGATGACTTTTCAGTTCCAGTAATTAGACGATCTAAATCGTAAATTCTTCAAATAATTTGAGAGGATGATACGGAGTGTAGCGTGGTCAGTCAACGAGATTCTTACAGATATCATACCCTTTCGTCGTTCTGTCTCCTGTAACTTTCGGAATATGCCGCTTTACACTAAGCTTTGTTTGTCTAGCGTTGTTTTTCAATTTAGTACTATATATCCGAATTCGATTGTGCGATTGCACTTTTTCGTTTAGTTTTTTGGTAGTTTAAATTGAGATTGCTCAATTACTGATCACTTAGCAGATCTGATGGTTTGGCCAATTGAAAACGGCAAAACAATGTAATATGGAAAAATTACCTTCAAAAAGTAACAGGCACATTATTCCCGTTAAACAAATTCTCACAGTTGTAGTTATCATTGCTGTTTTACGATCTAAGGTGAAATAAATCAAGTTTTATTATTTATATTTGAATGGATATAATTAGCGCAAATTGGAAATTTATTTTTTGAATATCATTTCGCTCCACACAATAGAAATTCCATATAATAACTTTCGATTCTATGCCGAACGTTAATTTATTGCTACTAATACTTGGGTAGGTATTATTAATATGGTTAATAAACAATTTCAAATCCATTGCGAATTTAAAGATTACTATGCCACAAGACGACTGAGCGAGTACTCGTCTGGGATAACATATTTTGTTCAATTTGTACTAGGTATTATCCCGTATGCGAACTATAGGAAATTATGTACCTCTTGGTGCTTTGGTGCTATATCTAGTTCATTTTTAATTAAGAGTTTTATTTATGTTTTCTTGAATACCAAAATCTGCCTTTTATCGCCGATCCCAGGAATTTTTTCTTCGATGTGAAATCATTGATGATTTATTTTTTAATTCTATTTTAAATAACGCTTTCACTTATACATAGAGTGTTCACTTTATTAGGTACACCCCGGTTTTTATGTCACATGACCGCGTTGCGCAGTTATAAAAGTAATCGTAAGTATTATGAACTGCTAATAATCTACCATTTAGCCATCAACATAGGGAAACAGCATGATTTTGACTTTGAACGTGGCATGGTTGTAGGTGGACGGATAGCTGGAATGAGTGTTTCCAAACCCGCCATTCTTTTGGGATTTTCTCGCACAACAGTAGTAAGAGTGAATTGAACAATAGAGAATGGAGCAAAAATGCGAAAACCTATAGTGAACTCCGTTTCTGGGGTCGAACGGCAAATGGCGAGACTTGTACAACAAAATCAACTGGTCACAACCAAACAACTAACAACGGAATTCAACAGGGGCATGCCATAAACTATTACTATCATTACCACAAATCGAACCCTGTCACGGATGGGCTACAGCAACAGAAGACCAACTCGTATCCCAACATTTACCTAATAAAGTGAACACTCAGTGTAGATGTTTTAAATAATTTCTGACTAGTTATACGAGAGATCCAATTATCTTAATTCAAATTTTGTATTGTATTAATTAATTATGAGATAAATTCGATGCTTCAATTCGAAATAACGTCACATCGACTGATCAAAGAAAGATATCACACTCACTGTATAGGTAAAAGACATCGACGCCACTAATCCCAGATACACAAAATTGAAAGGTATTTTGCGAAGTATGATTCCTATTCTACTCGACTCGGTTTAGTGAAACATTTGTTGTTGAACTTTCGCCAAAATCTTTAGTTTATAGTCTATATGTCAATCATTATATTAGCGAATCCATTAATCACCAATTCTAATGTATTCCGTTCACATGTGCCCAATCATTTTCATTTTCTAAGCGATAAGATTTTTGTGAACGTTTTCATTGCGGTTATATAATATAATGGATCGTAAAACCACGCTTCTTTTTTTTACTCCGTATGCCTTCGATATATGAGTATTCATGCATAGTAATTAATAGGTGTCTCACTTTACATTAGGCGGTTCCAGATGAGCCGAACTATCCTAAGCCCCTAAACGATAGCTCAAAAACTTCGGAAAATTCTCAAAATAAATGTCATCAAATTTTCCTATGGTTTTCTTTGATGGGCAAATCTGATGGAGCCCTCACAAAATATTGGAGATCCAGTGTAGCGCGGCACTATAAAGGCAGACAATTATTTCATTCCATGGTAGGTTGATACGAAGATTTGACATTTGTTTTGTCATACCCGCCTAAGTTGAGCCAATTTAAAAACTCTCGGTTAAGCAATTACAAACAACAGTTGGTGATAGTAGACGAACACACCAGTTTTGGATGAACCTTTGTGAGTTGACTCTTCCAGGCATCGTATTCAATACTAATGTAGGTGATATATTGGCAATGAAGATAAACGATTAGTAATTATTAGGAGAGTAATAAAATTATATTCAAATGTTATCGTAAAAACAATTTTCATACTCGGAATAAAAAGTGAGGGCGAGGTAATCTCTCCTTTCTAGAGGTCTCAGTGACGTTAAATTTACCTTCATAACTTTTGTGGTGTGCTTTTTTATTTTTCATTTTTATTTTACTTTGCAGTGAATATGTCCTTGAAATCACGAAATCCGTAAATTAAAAATATATAAACTGTAATTTCTAAAGCATCATCATCATCATCATCATCATTCACATTACAGTTTATATTTTTATTCTCGTCAGCTCGTCGTCGAGTTTTCCACGGTTTCTGTCCCGTACTTGCTCTCTTATCTTTTATCCGTTGATTGTTCACGTTTACATATTTTTCGTTTTTGGTTATTTTAAGGTGCTGCCTGTAAATAGTCATAACTCAAATGTTATGCTTATTTGAAGGTGAAGCTTATTAGGTTAACGTTAGTCACTACTGGACTAATTTCTTAACTTTCGCCCGAACATCACTCGCTTAAGCACCATGAGGGGGACGTAAGGCCTGTAGTGCGGTTGACTACAGTTGAATAAAAAAAAAAAAAAAAAAAAAATATTTCTCAATAAATAAGCCGTTTAAAATTTCTTACAAATCAGCCATTCGCCTGAAAAATAAAATATGGCGTCGACACATAAAACGAATGGCGCTGTCTACAGCACGTGAAAACAAGGCACACCAGACTATTTTCCAGAATAATATTTTTAATATAAAAATTAGCATTACTGAAAACCAAAATTTGTGAATTTAGGACATTTTGTCTCAAATACCAAAACGTGGCACTCAATTTCTCAACAAATTAACCGTTTAAATTTTCTTGCAAATCAACCATTCACCTGAAAAATAAAATATGGTACCTCCACATGAAACGAATGACGCTGTCGATTTCACGTGAAAACAAATCACACAAGATTACATATTTATTTATCAGAATAATATTTTTAATATAAAAAATAGCATTACCAAAAACCGAAATTAATCTAAACGATATTTTTTAAACGATTATTTTTCGATTAGATCTTTCAATTGACAAACGTTTGAAAATATAAATTATATATATATTTTTTATACAATGAACTGTAGTCAACCGCACTACAGGCGTTACGTACCCCTCAAGGTGCTTAGGCACTGCGAGGGGTCACGACCAGTACCCCGGGTTCGAAATTTTCGAGAGTCCGCGCCGGGAATCGAAACCGGGACCGCCGAGCCAGTGAGTCGCTAAACCAATTGGGCTACGACGAGGCGCCACCCCGGGGATCAATTTGGCCCATGCTGGAAAATCAAACCTTGGACTGCCAAACCTAAGCGAGTTGCAATACCGACTGGGTTATGATGAGTCATTCAATTTCGGACCGGCATCCCAAAAGGCATGATGAAGACAATTTAATCCGTCAGGTACAGAAAATATTAAAAAAAAAATTATATTCTCTGTACCTGACGGATTAAATTGTCTTAAATTATTTTTCATTTATTCCCTAGCTGTTCTAGTTTAAAATGTATTCAATTTCAATGCCCAATTTGTTCATATCAAGGCACGGAATCGATTGCCGAGTGCGCGAAAACTTGCTTAATTGCTTAAGGCAGAAGATCACAACAGTTATATCCTACAGTAGTGAATATATCGTTAACTGTACCATAGTAAATTACAGGATGCGCCTTAAAAACTAACTATGTACCGCAGAATTGAATTGAACAGAACACAATTGAAAACCTTGACCACAATTGAGATGGAGGAATCGTCATTTGAGAGCGTCTCGTGTTTTCTTGTCAAAGCACGGACGAGCGGCACGTGCCGATTTTGTTCAATGTCTAAACGCACCTTGCTAAGTATGTTTGGAATACACGGGTAAGCATACTTGGCCCGTGTGACTAGGATATAAGAGGGCGAATGCAGATACAAAAAAATACAATGTGCCTTGGTGTAGAAAATAAAAATGTGTCTAATTTATTTTCCACTAGAAATTATTCTGTCTCAAGATCAGTCAGCGCAAAGATGAAATGTGGATTCCTGGTAATTTTGCCCAGGCTCGCTCCCTAGGTAGGGATCTTTAACGTGTGTCTGATGTCATACTTATGTCATGACACGGGCCATACGTTTTTCCTTTTCATTCCGAAGGAAGGCGCATTTTCGTACAGAACTGACGACTGATGCACAAAAAACATTGGCTAGTTATTCCCTCTAACTCACCATGGCAATCACATTAGAGTTAAATATATTTCTAATTTGTTGTCATCCGAATAGTATCTCAGGAAATTGATAACTTATCGATACAAATATACAAAATAATAATAAATGTACTGAAATAAAAAGTGACGGGCGCATAGACCTGCTGTGCTGCATATTTTAATGTAGAACTATGAGTGTGGGTGTCTCGAGAAATGAAATGATTTTGTGTATAAAATCATTCATTGGGTGACAATTCCCGACACTGCCGATTTATACATGGTGTGATACCAATATTTACACTTCCGGAATTGGACGAGAGATGCCAACGTGCGCTTCCTTTGGAATGGAAATAAAACCGTTGGGACCCAAGTCTGCACGAAATCAGGCACAAATTAAAGATCCCTACCTAAGCATCAAGCATATGCAAAATTACTAGGTCACCCCCTGAAATTAGGGGGGAAATGCTGGTGGACAAATAGCTTCAGAAAGGTATTTCGCGAATTATTATGACCAATCTTTAAAAATACATTAATAGAAGTATATATTTATTTTTCCAAGATGTATCGAAATTTATTTTTCGCTGTACCCCATTTTAAAGATAGACTAAGTTGTTGTGACCTCATTAACTTAAATTGCAAGTTTAATTTTTAATTGGTAGAAATTTATTTACTTTTAGTATAAATTACTTGGAGCAAGCCTCATATTCAATTTGTTTCCATAACGAATTTAACTGCCTGGAAATCATAACAAAACTATTCGTAAAACCTCATGTTTTTCAATTCGAGACACCCCCTCATATGTCTTTTATCTGGATTTGCGTTACGCTTAATACTGGGGAGTGCTTGACTTTGCTTGAGAACACTAAATTGTCACTGTAATTTTGGAATAACGAGCTTTAGAGGTTGAGGTTCCTAAAATACAGATATCTGACATGGCCGGGTGATGTTGCCGACAATTTCGAATGTGCTGAAAGGGATTCGTTAGACTGTAATAGTGCTTTATGCACATAATCTGTGTTTCAGGAAAGTGATCACTTCCGAGCGACTGACTTTTTATAAAGCCCCTAACAGTGCTAGCAACGCCAGCGCGATTAAACAGTGTGCCCCAAAAAAAGAGCCCTTTAAATTTAACAATAAAAAATTGGAAAACGTTAATCGAATCGAATGAAACTTCGCACACTTGTTATTGAAAATATATTCCTTTCTGAATTGCCATGGTGCATGTACGTGTATGTGACGTCATTGTTTTGCTTTGCTATTTTAAAAATGGCGTTCAATGACGAGGATCGCGTGATATGGTTTTTCCGTAAACATTTTTTTTGAACAAATTGACCAAAAACAGTCCGATTATTATGTAACTTGAGCAAAAATTAGACAACTGTATCCCCTTTCGAATTCCAAGACTAAAATATTTTAAATTTCTTACTATTAAAGTTGTGTCTTGACGGTGGCGCTTGTTGGGCGGGGCACCCTCTCGGAGGTGCCCCACCCCACCAGCCAACATTTAATATAAGTAATGAGTTTATGAATACCAGAATACCTGAAATTATATTCATACTATAGAGGTTACTACTCAGTATTGAGGAATACAGGCACACCTTGCCAATATTCTTTTTTGGTAGAATTGAGCAAAGTCTAAATATTTTTTTTTTTAATTCACTGAAGTGACGGGTCACAACAGGAAGATTTTGTATCCCTCTCAGTGCTTAGGCACTATAAATTATAATATAAATATTTCTAAAACTTAAGATATGTACAAGAAAAATATTATGCATCAATAAGAAATTAGAAATCGCAAAGAAATATTGCAATACAATACAGAGTATATGAAAAACAATACTCAAATCATGACCAAAGATAATTGCAAAAGCGTGTTTCAATGAACTTTTAAAATTTTTTATTGGAAAATGTAAATTATGAAAAAAATGAAAATTGGAATGCTGGATGCATACCAGAAAAAACCGTTGATAAGATCAATAATATATTGCAATAATAAAAACTGGTTCATTAATATTTAGGACTTCAGGATATAACAAGTCAAATTTTGTTCTCAAAATTATATTAATGATGCAACAATTCCAACTATATGACTATCACTAGAAGATTGTTATAAATCGCTAGGCACGATAATATGATGCGGCAAAAAGTAGATCAATAAAACGTTGTTTATTAAGAAATTCTTCTTGTAGAGTTGTAATAAATTAAATCAATGATGAGACAGTACGACTCGTCGTAGCCCAGTTGGTTTAGCGACTGACTGTGGCCCCGGGTTCGATTCCCGGCGCGGGCTCTCGAAAATTTCAATCCCAGGGTACTGGTCGTTCCCCCTCGCACAGAGCCTTAGCACCATGAAGGGAACGTAACGCCTGTACTGCGGTTGACTACTGTTGATTGGAAACAAAAAAAAATAACAATCTTCTTGTGCTTCCACGGCATCCTCAACCTTACTTAGTATATGACTATATTGTGACTAAGTGTCTACTGAGCCACAATATAGTCACAATGCGGTTTTTAAACATTTTTGAATACAAGCAAATCGTGCTGTGACATAGTGGTGGCCGCAATCAAAAATCCTAAATTATGTAGCACAAAAGCCCGATCTAGCTTTTGGAAATCAATGTCCCTCAGGGCTGGTTACGGTACAGTCAAGTGATTAGATTTTTTCTCAGTGTTTCAAAATTGTGTCATCATTGATTTAATTTTGAGGAAAAAATTGACCTGAGTCCTAAATTTTAATAAACCAGTTTTTATTATATTTTTGTTCTCGTCACTGGTTTTTCCTGGTATGCGTCCAGCATTCACATTTTCATAATTTTTTTACCAATCAACTGTAGTCAACCGTACTACGTTCTGTACCCCTCATGGTGCTTAGGCACTATGAGAGGGGCATGTCTAGTACCCCAGGATCGAAATTTTGAAAAGCCAGCACCGGGAATCGAACCTGGAGCCGAAAAGCCACAGTCCGTCGCAATATCGACTGGGCAATGACGAGTCATACAATGTTGATAACATTTCCTGGTGTTCTCTACATATTTGGATTATAACTAAACTGCTTAAATAAAATCAACAAAATTCTTAATAAACTCAAGTTTATTTCATACTCAAATTAATAAATTGCAAACCACAATTAAAAGAAAATGCATGCTTATTTTAACCAAATATTGATCCAGAAGATATCATTTGAAAAAATGTCCCCAAATCAAATTTTGGACGCTTGGGTGTTGGTTGACTTTTAGGTTTAGATGTCGTAAATGGCATAATAATTTTATGCGCCAATGAAGCTGGAGTTATTAAAGCATTTGTCATTCTATAGGTTTTGTGAGAGTTTTTAATTGGAACATTAATTTTAGTGGTGACAGCTTTAATTGATGTTTTTGTCGTGGCTCTCTGAATAGATTTAAATGTGATAGCAACTGGATTCGATTTATGTGAAGAGGCAGCAAGTGTTCTTTTGGTATTTCCTTTGGTAGATGTTTTGGTAGTTTTTTTGGTAGTTTCTTTGGTAGTTTTTTTGGTAGTTCCTTTGGTAGTTCCTTTGGTACTTGTTTTAGTAAGACTTTTGATACTTCTTTCGGTATTTCTTTTGGAAGCCTTTTTGGTAGCCTTTTTGGTAGTTTCTTTGGTAGTTCCTTTGGTAGTTCCTTTGGTATTTGTTTTGGTAGTTGTTTTGGTAGTTGTTTTAGTAATACTTTTGATACTTCTTTCGGTATTTCCTTTGGTAGCCTTTTTGGTAGTTCCTTTGGTATTTTTTTTGGTAGTTCCTTTGATAGTTCTTTTGGTAGTGGCAGTTACACCAGCAATATGTTTACGGATTGTGGCATTGGGTATTGATTTCTTAATTGTAGTACTTACAATTGGTTTATGAGTTATGGGAGATGGCTTTGAATATTTCATTGTACCAGATTTTTTAGAAGTGTTAGCACTTGGTTTCTTGGTTGTGACATTGAAAATTGATTTGATCTTTGTAGCAGTAATATTTTTTGAAGTGGTTACAGATAAACTTGGTGCTACAGTTGTTTTAGTTTTGGGTTTTCCTGTAATAGGTTTATTAGTCACTTCAGTCGGTATAGAGTATTTTGTTGTGGGTCTGTGAAAAGGTTTAAGGGTTGAGGCATCAGGATTAGATATTTTTGATGCAGCAATAGTTTTGGAAGTGGTTTTACTTGTAGTTGATTTGTGTGTTAAGGAATTTGGTAATGTATATTTTATGGGAGCAACAGTTTTAATAGTAGTTTTACCAGCAACTGGTTTATTAGTCACTTTGGCCTGTTTGGATATTTTTGTTGCAGGAATATTTTTAATAGTTGCTGCACCAATAATTGGTTTAAGTGATGTGGCTTTTGGTATTGTTATATTTGTTGTAACAATTGATTTAGAAACAGATTCACCTCCAATAGGTTTGTGGGTTGAAGTATTTGGTAATGTATATTTTGTGGTAGCAACAGTTTTAATAGTAGTTTCACCTGCAACTGGTTTATTAGTCAATTTGGTTCGTTTTGACATTTTTGTTGCAGAAATATTTTCAATAGTTGTTTCACCAGGAATAGGTTTAAGGGATGTGGCTTTTGGTATTGTTATTGTTGTAGCAGCAATATTTTCAATAGTTATAGCACCTGGAATTGAATTAGGAGATGTGGCTTTTGGAATTGTTATTTTTGCCGTAGCAGAAGCAGATTCACCAGCAATTGGTTTGTGGGTTGAAGTATCTGGTAATTTATATTTTGGGGTAGCAACAGTTTTAATAGTGGTTTCACCTGCAACTGGTTTATT
>JAQGBY010006638.1:0-12806 GCA_034698785.1 Mycogona germanica
TACTGTAGTAAACGCACTGTATTGATGGCCATTTTTGTCCACGAAGGGCGCTAGTGCCTGCTTTTTCTTCTCCCTAAATATGCCAAAGCAGGCATACACTAAAATATAATTATCTGTTTGGGATTCACGCGAGTCAATGAAATGTCGCCAATATTGCGGAAAAAGTAATACTAGAATGATGTAAATAGTTTTCAAATTATTTATCAGGCTTATTCTTTTTACGGTAAACTCAGAAATGGCATATTTTGATTTTCCCCTTTAAAACTCTTTAATCTCTTTAAATCCCCTTTAAATCGTGATCGCCGCTGTTACGTAAATTTTATTAGTTCAGAGTTATTAAAATCGCGTGGAAAGCAAGCAGCGATTACAGATGCGATTATATCGATTATACTGCGCCTATCAAATATTTTATTTTTAAGAAATGGCGTTCCCATTCTCGGTACCGTATATCGCGAAAATATATTCGGATCATTTGCGTTACTGGCCAACAGAGGGCGCCGCACGCTGCATGTCGCGATAGACCTATACATGTCCGTATAGATCCGACCGTGAAATGTGCAAAGTGCCTTTTGTGCGCGTATCGCAACAAACTGGTGCACTCTGTGAGGTTGTTGCCGCCTTTTAATTAAATTACCTTGTGCAGTTTGAAAGTGCAAACACCAGTTACATGGGATATAGAGAGGTTATCAATGGTGTTGGAATTGTGCCCTCTCGCTCAGTTTTTCTGGGTTGTGCAGTGGGCAGAGTCAGTCAGTTCAGTGGCGTGATGATTATAGGACCGGATTTTCGGGTTCCTTGTCACCGCATCCCTGTTCAAGACACGGTCTCCCGAAGCATCGCCTACCCTGTTCGGCTAAGTGTATCTGAAATGAGGCCTCCCCGCGCGCGGTTAGAGTAATTTTTAAAAAATGGTTCCTCATTTTAAAATTTAAAAACTTGACCGACCCCAGTCATCGACGAAATACTTTATCAATCTTTAATATTTTGTACTTTCGCCGTCTCCAATGGATTAACCTATCGCGTATCTTCACTATTAATAAATGCTGCCCCCATGTATCTATCGAATTGTAAAAAGTGTCATTTAAACCGGAGGATTTTGGTCGCATGCGAGGCGATCTTCTCCGGTCGAAAGCAAGAGAGGTATTTTATGGAGAGCAACCCCTTGTCGTAGACAGTTTCCTGCAATGCAAGTTAACGCGACCGAAGAAGATCATCTCGCATGCGACCAAAATCCTCCGGTTTAAATGACGCATAAGCGACACGGTCGTTGAATATTCATCACATTCATTGAATGAAATCGAAACAAATCAAACTAAAAACAATTTTGGTCCAACATCATTGCCGGAAAATTGTTTTGCGTTACATTAATCCGGTTAAATCGAAATAAGCCAGAAAGCCGGGTGAGAGAATAAAACCCACGTAGCACATTGCTTTGTTAATAGGAAAAGGCAAATTATCCAATCGGTGGTTTAGCGGCAGCCTCAAGTCGTTGTACCCTCGAGCTCATACACAATTATTTTGCCAATCGTTGCCGGTTGACAACAAATTACTCACTGTATACACTGCATATTGCTCCAAGAAAGAATCAACTATCCAGAGGTGGGAGAAGAAGCCGGTGGTACACTAGGTATAGTACCGAGACTATGTGTTTGCAAGCCTCTGCAACATGCAAAAATAAGTTTATTCTATTGGCGTCTTAAAATAGTCTCTGGTACTGTGCACGCAAAATATCTGGACCATTAATTGGCGATACGCGTTTCTATTGAATGCTTAACATAATTATGTCCATTTTGCATTATGATACAGGTTTCGGATGTGAAATTTGGCGTTCGTAGGACGTTATTTCGAAGGGAACTTTTTCGCATGTCCTCCGTATTTTGAATTTATACAGGGTACGTGTACATGCAATGTACACGTGTCGCATTTCGGATCACAATATGTGTACGCTTGTACGCAGCGATCTTTCAAACGGTGTCTGGGTGAGGTTAATTTGAAATAAAGAGACGATTAAGACTCGTCTATAATTAAGACGTAATCGTTGTCGGCCACCATCCAGCCGATTTGAGAAATTTCTCTTTGGCCAGCCCCTTTCAGCGACTGCCCGGAGATTAAATTGGCTCTAATTGCAGTAGAGAGAGGGTGGATCTGAAGCTACCTTTTTTCTCCTCTTGAAGTTGTTTACCCGTGTATACCTTCGTCCAGTACCGATCATTGCATCGTGCTGTAAATAATAAGTATCGAGAAAGTGCATTTGTTACATGGTGCCTACTGCAGAATCGCATACGCGGTGGCTGCCCTTTAGCATGGTTTCTAGAATATTTATCTGCCGTATGCTATGATAAAAGATTACTCTAGTATAACGACACTATAACTAGTAACGAGTTAAATCAAGAAGATCACTAAAAAAATATTTCAAGTTCACGTCTTGTGGGTGCATATTGTAATAACTAAATGGACTTGTGGTAGTACGGTTCATTACGTGTTCATTTATTCGGGCACCGAATTTCGTTTATTAAATTCCGGGGGATGATATACATTATGCACACCCAATTTATGCAGAAGTACCTCGGTGGGCACAATACAATCGTGGAGCGAATTGGTCGCTCCGCTTCATTTAGACTAAAATAATTCATGTGCAGCTGTATACACTTAGGATCTAGTTGGGCGTGTGGTCTTTGGAGAATATTTTAACGGTCTACGAACTGAGTTAATTTTCCGCAATATGTTCCATTTAATTGGCATTTAAATGATCTAGCCGTCTGTCATGTATGGTCACGTATATAATTCGTCTCTTTCTATAGACACGCGACATATTACAGGGCGTAGATTTGCGTTGCCTGCAGGTATATAGGTATGTACGCGCCCGAAAGACTGTTTTGGTTTAAATGTGTCTATAATGAAGGCAAGTTGTGGCAACTTCAAAAGGTGCGACGCGTGAAATTGGCTGCCACATATGATCGGTCACGAAGCAAACATTACCCCGTCGCAAGGCTATTCGATTTGGGACGTCTTATCGTATGAACGTTTACGAGTAAGTGTGCGATATTTTTCTTCATTTTTTTTTTTTTTTTGCTTTAATCACAAACTGATTAAGCTTTGGCTCAAGGCGAATGGCGAATCAAGAGAACACGTAGAGAAAATCTGATCTACATGAGACAAGAAAATTGTTAAATGAAATAGTTTTCAGGTCAACGATTTATTTGGCAAAATAGGAGGGAATCTGAAAAATTAACAATTATGGTTGAGGGTTGATAAACTATCTAGAATTTGTTCATGTCTTTTAATTTCTGATTGAACTATTTTCATTATTATTATTATTTTCTGTTTGCAGACATTTTTAGTACGCACGTAGAAGGCAAATGCAATTTGCCTCCCCCCTTCCTCCAGTTTTGTATATTCTCCATCGCGTATTTTGTTAAGCCTCGTTTTTAAAACTTGACAAGCTCCGGCACAGGTCCGCATTCATATCCCGTCGATCGAGCAAAGGCGCTCGCTCGGCTTAGCGTCTGTGTATGGTGGTTGGTGGTCGTTTTCGTGGTTGTTGTGGGGGAGGGAGGGCGGTGGGGGGAGGGGGATGTGTAGGGATATGGTCGGCTCACGTTATTTGGCAATAAAATGGAAAACGCAAGTATTCGAGCAATGCCTTAATTCCGCGAACCATATACCTATCCCCGTCGTCTCTCACCTGGACATTCAACCATATCCTCTTAAGACACCACTTTACATTTAGTGGTGTACCCATAAGTCAACCGCAGTGGGGAAGGGCGGGCGTCCGACTAGGATTGCCTGAACCGGTCTTTCCCGGTTGGGTCTAGAGGATGTATCGCTTGCGTGTAAGAATGGATGTGACTGACCGGGGGCTTTGTGATTGTGACTGCTGATGCTGGTGATCTTTTCATCTTCCAACACATGACTTGGTCTCAAATTTTCACAGGGCAATTAATCTGCAGGCTCTCGATCCGAAAAGCAATAATCGCTGCCCTGGCGTTGTTTCATGCTTTGTGAGATTTATTTTTGGCTTGGCGGGGGTCACGCAAGCAATATTGCATTAAGATTTATTTGAATTACTTCGTCAGCAGGCACCCATTCGTGATTATTCCGGTCATGCGCCTATTGGTGAATATCTAGATGCCAGGACAAACAAGATCTGGTTTGTATTGGCCACCTTTTTGCACCTTTTTCTTATATTGCGAGCAGGTCTCTGGAGGATTTTCATGCGCACATGCGTAGCTATGAAAAGAGATAGTCTTGGAATGGAATTCGGCTAGAATTGGTAACCGAACTTTGACGATGTGCGGCCTGCAGCTGCACTTCAAAGTTGGCCTAGACTTTCCATTTTCATTGGACATTTTGATGTTCCTGGAACTAGAAGGCGTTGCATTTTTCAGAGTGGGCATCTGATTGGTTGCGACTCGAACTTGTATTTTTTTAAAAATAGCAAAAGTTGAACGCCACCCATGTGGAAGACATATACGAGTTTCTATTATATATCCCGTGACAACTTGATATTCACCTCGCGTCTACTTTCATACGAAACACGTTGAAAGTCATGGGGATCTTTCTCACATTGTTAGTTCAGTGTTCAGTCTGTCTGGACTTGATAGGTGATACCCTTGCTTCGTGTAACATTGTTAAATCTTTAGCCTCCAGGTATTACTGGCATCAGGGTAAATTTTTGTTTGAAATCATATTTTAGGTACCCTTCTAACATTATGACTCAGCGTCGTTCTGCTGTTATGAAATTTGCTCATCGAATTAATGGTGCAGTTAAATGTTATCGCATAACCTTAACTTGTAATATTAATATCTATAAAATAAATTTTGAGCATTTAGCATGAATGAGATCGCTTAACCAGCTAGATCATCCAATTTTATTTGTATAATTCAACATATACAGACATTGATCTATGCAGTGAAGTCAAATATTCAATGTATAATAACTATAAAAATAGGGGGTTGTGCCCGGGACAGACCGGACGAAAAAGACGACAACTCTTCTAGTATAATAATAGTATTTTTTTCATTTTAAATAATAGTTTACTATTATTATACTAGAAGAGTTATCGTCAACTTTCGTTCGTCTTTTTCGTCCGGTGTGTCCCGGGCACAACCCCCATTTTTATCAATATAACCCAGACGATCTTCTTCCCATGCTGTGGCGGATTTAAGGGGCATGCCTGCATTTGCCTGCATGCATCTATGTTATAATAACTATAGAAATTCAGATGTGGCCCAATGGATCCCTTAACCCAGGTGTCAATTGCATTCGCACAATTATTTTTATTAATACCATGTAGTTTGATAATGGATCACCATTGGGGGTATCTTGCTTTTGCGACAGAAGATCTATTTTATTAATTATTTAAAGTTTAGTGAAATTGAATTTAGGTATGTTTTCTCTAGAGAAAATTAAATCAGTAGTCTTCTGCTTGATAAATGAGCATCATGCGTGTTTGGTACATTAAATGAAGTATGTTTTAAAATTTAAATTGTATTTGACTTCGATTTAAAAACGAGAATATATTTTGGGCCTCGCGTTTGCAACAGTTAATTCAAAGGGAATGTAAAATTAAATGGACTTGGAAACTGTTTCAGGATAATAACAATCTTTGGGCATAATTGTAGCGACTGTCTTGGCACAATCGGACGCCCTTGGTCACCCCTGCCTGCAAGCATAAACAACTGATGAGAAGAGCAAAAATGTGAGATAGAGAAAAAAAGACGAGAGAAGAACCAAAAATGAACACAGAGTAATGTAATGCCGTGACGGCGGCCGCGGCAGTGGCGGCGGCGGTCGACAACGAACAAGACAGACTGCTTTGTCGCGTGCACAGAATAAGGAGCATCGCTGATTGCAGACGTGAGCATCCTCTTCACTCCCTCCCTCCCTCCAACACCCACTCTCACCTTTACCCTCCCCGCGTGTCCCCGCGCTCCGCCAACACACACGAGCACATACCTAAATCCCGCCGCCACCCGACCCACCCTACCCAAGGCACTGCGCCTCAACTGTCGCCAGACGCGTTCACCAACCAACGCTGTCCTGGAATTTCTCGAGAGCAGGGGGATTAGTTAGTTGGAAGCACGATGGGTCGCCTCCTCTCGGCTGACACATGCAATTCGGTGCAATGAATCCGGCGAACTGGACCGCCTGAAATTCAAATTGATGGATTATTCTGACGGCACTTCATAAAGGTGATTCAGTCTTTGTAGCCATTTCATTTGTCGCTGGGATTATTGCAACATTAAATGAACTCCTATTTTTAACCGTTCAAATAGATACTTTCCGTATTAATCTGAAAATTAGTTTTGGAATTTGTCGCTGGAATTAGTGCAACATTGAATGAACTCCTATTTTAACCATTCAAATACACGCAGAGATACTTTCCGTATTACTCTTTGTTATCTATCATTCCGTATCAATACATACTGCATACTGGGAAAATATCTCCGGATGTTAATAATAAAAAGTAAATATCTCTCGTTTAGAGAGTGTATTAGCTGAAATTAAATATATGCTTGTTAGAAAATATTTCCGAAACTCGAGATCTCGAACTAACCACAGTCATTATGCATTAGTCATTCGGGTCAGGTGGCTAATGAATTTGTTTTAATTTCTTTTTTAATATTATTATTTTTCTAATCATGCCATTTCCAATTTCTGAAGAGTATTTAGAAACAAAAATGTTTTTATCGACTAGTTCTATTCTTGTTTCGTGGCTCTACACACATTGCCAGCGTATACACGTGTGGTTCGGCGAGCCGACATAACCCAACTTTAATGAGAGCGCGCGTTCCCGCATTTGTGCTTTATAGAAAATGTGCACGTGTTTGGCAAGCAGCATCAGCAACTGCCGCATCCTTTCCACTATACACTTGTTGTGGCCCGCCTAGCAAAGATCCTGTCTCTCTGCACTCTCCGCGCAATTACGGGGCAAAGGGCACGACTTACCTGTGCGCTTATCCCGTCTCCTCCGACCACGGTATCGCTCCATATGCACAGCGGGACGAAATTATTGTTCTCAGGCTCTCAACGAAGTATCGCTCGAGGGTGCATTGTATATATTTTTTTCTCCTCGGCTTCGGAACTCATGGTCTTCCCCCGGGGGATGTTTTTTATGGAAAGTATTAACTGAATTTTTGGTTCGTGGCCAGATGGGTGGTAAACTTCTTTCACTCTCTCGTTTAATTGGCGAGTGCGATCTATACTTACTTCACAAGTTATTAATGTGCGTCTACGTATCTCTATGTCTGTATATGTGGCCTCTGTACACGTCAGCTACCGACAGCTCTGGTGGTGCTCAAAGAATAAGCTTTTTGGACTATCACAGAGCTCCTGGCTGGGGGGGGGAATGGCAACCTAATGTCATTAGCCAAATTACCAAATGTGCGCCAACCAGGGATAAAGTGCAGCGCTCATATTCATGTACCACTCCCAGACATGTTGTTCGCTCCTGAATGTATTATTTCTGTTTTGGTTTTCGTAACTGAGAGCTTGTAAAAGGTGAAATTATTTTCATTCCATTATGTGGTCTTTCATTTCTTTGCGCTCTCGTTGCACTTGATCGTCCATGTGATGCAACATTTCCGCCGAAAGACAAAGGAGAAACCATTTCGGATAAATTGTCTTTTAGGATTTAAGTGAACATCGAAGTCTATAATATTGAAAAATATGTTGCGAAAACATATTTGTAGTGAAAAAAATGAGCCTGTAATATAAATCCGGAAATATCAGCTATGTCTGGATTTGGCCTTGCCACTTTATGTCGACCCGATCACCTTTCCAGAAGCGTTCTTTCGTTATTTTGAGCGTTCCCTCCGAACAGAACAGTGCTCAATATTTCCACCGCAGAGCACGACCATGCTATCAAATAAAATTCCTGTATCGATAACACGCCGCGGGACGATCACGTTCGATGGCCGGCATTAAAACAATATCTCACGGCGAAATGCTAATGGTCGCTTGGCTGGTTGTTCTCCCATTTTAGCTTACGCACACACGTGTACACTCACAAAGTGATTGTATGCATGTTTTCAGAGTGTGTGCGACGAGCAGCAGCGCCTCGCGTGGTCTGGCCGACGTTTTGCAGTGCTTAGTATTATATAAAGTCCGCCTGGCCCGACCCCTCCTGCGCCTATATATATCCTATTTATATTCAAACACTGTAGGTTTTTGATGGCGGCCTATCCCCCGCGAAACACTGTTCGAGATTGGAATGTCATTTTGCGGCTTGCCTTAATGTTTGGTCTTTTCGTCGCCGGTTCGGCAACAAATCACATTCAGCTATCAGAACGGACGCACACGCTGGTGTATTAAAAGGTCCATATACACTTGTGCCGAGCCTAAATTATTCTGTTTTGGAGGTCTTCGAATATGGTCAGGAGACCTGTGCGGATCTCACACTGCCATCTTGTCTGGTCTAGCAGCCGGCCTCTGTGGCCGATCGCGTCAGCTTTCTCCGCAAGGCTCGCCGACCTCACTGCACATTATCCAAACTGCTGCGGTTGATGTGCTTACTACATCCGGCTGATTGAATGTTAATCAATTTTAATACATTAATTTAGATCCGAACAGAACTGGGAACTATACCGAGAACGTAATCTGTATTGAATGGAAATTATTCCTCCACTCAGACGGAGCTTCTTTCAATCAAGTTCAAGTTCAACTCAATCCGTTAAATTTGGCATATTTTCTCTAAACAATCATTTTTTTCCGTATTCCACCAAGATTGAGTGAATGTTTTATTGTAGTTTCAAGTGATGCGCGGTCTCGGGAGGATACAATTTCCAGTTTAGTTTTATATGCTGGCTGAAACGTTTAAGAGCCATTTTTTTATATACTTAATGATAAATAAATTCCGATCTTTTTTCTGTCTTTCTCGTGCCCATTTATTTAGAGGTTGCTTTTGCGTGATGAATATTTATTTTTGTCAACATTTCTTCAACTACGTTTGACGATAGCTATTGACATTTGTCCTAAATGTTTCAAGGCTGCGACAATAAACGGTAAACCAGGTTTTTATTTGGGGTTTCTTCGTTTCGTACCTTCGACCACATCGAAAACACTTATTAAAACAAGTGCCGAAAAATATTGTTTGTTTTGTTGCGGGCGCATACAGTCATTGCTATTTCGTTATTGGGGTTGGTAATAATTTTGTTTTACGTTTGTCACAATATGCAGTCTTCGTGGGCGGTGAAAAATTGTTTCACAAATATGTATTTGCTCACTGATCTAAAATTTCGAACAGGTTCCTGCTTCTTGCAGATCCATTTGTGGAAAACGTTTATTTTATTTTGCGTTATTCCTCTAGATATCGTTGTGGTGATCAAGTGGTTACAACTATCTGATGTTTTATAAATTTATTTTTGAACAGCTTCTTTTCACAGTTGAAACTCTGGCATAAAACTCTGTATACCTCAATAAGTTGTTTTTTAAATTCACTGTAATGTATAATACAACATGAGTTTCTGTACCCCTCTCGGTGCTTAAGCATTATGTAAGGGGCCCATTTTTACCAATACCCCGGGATCGAATAATCGAGAGCCCGCGCCGGGAATCGAACCCGGGACCGCCGAACCAGAGTCAGTCTTAACATGCAGTTAACTAAAATCAAATAATTTTTTTCTTTTTAAGATTTAATTTTTAATTAAACCAAGCTTTTCTAGTTGCTTTTTATGATCAACTCAATTAATTGTTCGTTTACGATTATACAAATTACTTCTGATTTGGGCCATTTAGCGATAAAGCAAGGCGGGTTTCTTATTTCGGTGGCGTCGGCTTTCTTCATTTGGACCACGTACGCCACAACTACTGAATTACGACGCTAAGCGAAGTCGTTTTGGCGAAATTAAAAATCCCTTTGTTTTCTACTATATTTTATTTACGTATGTTTTTACTACGGTGAAATTTGCAAATTTAAAGTAATTTAAGATTATTTACTGACGTCCACGACAACCTGAACGACAGACTCGACTTTGATATTCGTATTCTAAATATGTGATTGGGATTTTATGCTTCCAACTTTCATGTTTGCTGCCAACTACTTGAGGGTGTTCTTACGCAATTCCCCTTGCACCGTAGCCATAAAAAAAATATGACTTCCCGGATGAATTGTGGTTTCGTAGTCTATAATTTAGCAATCGTCCTGAAGTCCGTCGTATATTGTACGATCACACATGTGTTGGGAGATGTCTCGAACAACGTGCTTCTAGATATTTGAGAGCACAGTGGCTACAGCTGCATGGTTAACTTTGCATTACCATCGCGTTTAACTGAAGTTCTAACATTGCAGAAGAGGATGATTAAAAACCCTACACAATTCCAGAACACGACTGGGGGGACTCGAGCAGAGTTTTTAGCCCTCTTGTTCTGCGATTTACCAATACGCCAACATTTTCACTTGTTCAATGTATTTTTCTCGTAGACGTAAGTCCATGCTTGTATTCTTTTGCAGCTAATTTTTTTTTTTAATTCACTGAAGTGACGGATCACAACAGGAAGATTCTGTACCCCTCTCAGTGCTTAGGCACTTTGTGAGAGGCACATTTTCATCAGTACCCCGGCCAGAGCCGCGCCGGGAATCGAACCCGGGACCGCCGAACCACAGTCCGTCTATAAACCAACTGCGCTACGACGGGTCGTAAATTACATTGGATCTATTATTAATTGAAGTTCCAACAGGTTTTGACAATTCCAATCACTGATAGCGATTGATGAGTACACTTTATAACAGATCAGGTGAACCCAAAGGCGCGACTTATTTGGCCTTATTCGAGATTTTACATACCCGAATAATATCATGTGTGTTTGTTTACTTGGCGTTTTCGCCATTACGCAGCTTTTACATTTTCGATCATTTCACATTTGGGTCTATGGAAAAAATCCTTTTATTTTCGGCAAGCAATGACGTTGATCAGCGAGGAAGTATTTTCAAATATCCACCATTTCTGTACCTGTCGGATTATGTGCTAGTTCTATCCTAGCAAGAAGGCTAGCTTCTCCATAATTAACCAATATCTGACTCTGCGTGCTTCGGCACCATTCTATTAAGCAATGAAAGGTTTTCGCAACGTTCTCATATTTGTTAGAGCCAATCAGAATGACATTTCCCTGGAGCCAAACATCAAAACGTCGCCTAAGTCTTCCGACAAGCTCTATGCAATTGGCAGGAATGAATCACATCGTATCGGTCGCCTGCTCAAAACCAAAGCTATCTGTCTTCTACCTTGTCACAACATGTCTTTGCTCTCAGGTTGGGGTTTTCGGGATGTTTGCTGGATGGGGATGGGTACCTTGCGGTTCGCGACGGCGGTGGCTGCTTGTTATGCGTCTCTCGTTCCTTATATGCGAGTATATTCGCCGTATCAGCATCGGCGGCAGTTGTATAAATATAAACGTTGCGACGCGATGCTCGTCGCAGTTTTTGTGTGTGTGTGGTGGTGGGGGGGGGGAGAGTAACCGATTGGTCGAGATAAGGTTCGTAGTGGGTCCAGGGAGGCGATTCAGAGATTTACAGGAGGCGGCCGCAGTGGTTTTCACACTTTTCGGTTTTGTTTTGCCTAGCCCAAAATGACGATTCTCATTTAGGGATATGCAGTACACTACTCGTGTGTACTTTGTGGCATAAATAATAAGATCAGTTTCAAATCCAACCCCTATAGAGGTGCCCAGATTTGTCCTCGTATATTTGTCGCGCGTACTGCGGTCAGACGATAAATCCGAACGCATAGCACCACCGCACTATTTAGTGGCCTCTGTCCTGACCTCAACGGACGTATGCTGGTCAGGTAGGCACGCGTGCACACGTGGGCGATACATATAGGCATACATCAAGATGTACAGTATATAGACGTACGTGTATGTACAGTATGTTTGTGTGCGCGCGCGCCGCCGCACCGCGCTCTCCATAGGAAAGGCAGGAAGAGATTTATATTTTCGGTCTGTACGTACGTATGCACACTGAGATATACTTTTGATAAGCGCCGAGAGGGGCCGACCGCACCGGCGTTATGGGTGGCGGTGTGCGGATAGATGGGACGCGCAGATAAAGTGTATCACTCTGGTCAAGCGAGCGAGCGTGCTGCTTCTTGCTTTGGGGAGGGGTGGTGCCCTCTGTCGGTGAGACGAGCGCACTTCCAGCGCCCCGCTCATGATGAGGACTGTATAATTGACTTATTTTGTCCCATCTTTCCTTGTTCAACCTCCTGAGATCCTACACCTTAACTGACACCGCGAGAAAACTGTTGGAAATTTGGTGGTAGCCATGTGTTTTGGATATTCAGAAAGATTCGATCAGTGGAGGACCAAAAAAGTTTGATCCGACTGTAACAGTCGGATTACACTGATATATATATCTAGCTTTATTGGTCCTTAACTGGACATCCGAGTCGGCGTGCTTCTGCGTCATTTAATTATTGAAGGTTCGTTGGGTTTGTGACCATCTGAAAGTTTGCAGAAGTAGTATTTAATATTTTATTGTTAACCATAATATTGAATACGCAAATAGGATTACAGACATTGTTTATCCATTAATACATGTAGTAGCATATTCAAAAATATTTTCCTAAAACTAACATTTATGGGAAAAAACAATATTTTATGTGTTGATTTTAATCTCCCCCATAGCTGATGGATTTGTCTATGCTAGGGGGCTTCTCCCCCTTGCACATTGTGTGCTTAGGGTGATAGGGTTTCAGCCCCCTTTAAAAAATCACTTGTAATCACGGGGAAAGTACAACACGATTTTTATGCGAATGCATTCTGCATAACCTATTTTTTTTTTTTTTTTTTTTTTTTTTAATTAACT